>CAJVPZ010000963.1:0-16138 GCA_910592135.1 Racocetra fulgida | reverse complement strand
TATAACTAATAATATACTAATAATAACTAATAATAAACTTAATAATAAAACTAATACTACAACTCATTCTATAACAGTATGATTTGTCAAGAAAAACCTTAGAATATCTTTTTTACTTTGCAAATTTACAAAACAATAACAAAGATAACAAGAATGAAATGTAATATTATTTGGTAATTTATAAAGAAAATTTCTTCATTCTCTCTAACTATAATAAAAACTCAAATAATATAATAGCTAAAGAAGTTTTTATTTTGAAAATGAATAGCTATTTTCAAAAAGAAAGTGATATAAAATAGTTGTAAAAAGTTATTTATTCATTTTGTAAAAATTTTTATATGCAGCAGTTCTACAATATTTTTGTTAGGTTGAAATTTAGATTGCTCAAGAGTTTTTAGAGGTATAAATATTTTATTATTGTGCTTATTCCAGTTTGTGACAATGCTTCTAATTGTCCTTTTATAAATGCCTAATATTTTAGCAACTTGTTTGTATAATATGAACTTTCAATAATTCTTTTTTACAGAATTAGCTTCAGAAAAATTTTTGTAAACATTGATCACCATCAATTTTTCATATTTTGTTAGTGGTGCACATTCTGTTTTAGGTAAAAAAAATACATGATAAAGGAAAATAATCAACACTATAGATTTGTTTAATTAAATTCTACTAAATATATAAATTTTAGACTGATATTATAATTGCATAATATTTTTTTATATTAAATTATATTCTTTTTTAATAAGATGCAAATCTTTATGCACCAGAGCATATTTATTTTATAGAATGAATATTGGCTAATTTTACACTAGTCAAAAGCTGGCAAATCAGATACAAATTAGATATATTAAATTTAAAACTAATAGCTGCCTAATTTATAGTAATTTTAAATTTAGCAGTCTAACTAATACAGATTTATAGTGCAAATTAGCATATAATTGGGATAAAATCAATACATTAATCAATAAATAGATCAAACTAAGTATATACACTATATACATATATACTGTATATATATATATATTAATATAAGATATAATATATGTTGTATTTAAATTGCAATCAAAACAGTTCAATATAGGATATAATATATAGTTTATAAGCCAGTATTAATTAAAGTAATTTTTTGTAAATTATAACTAATTTTCACTCGTGGTGACATCACCCAGTATTATAAAATTTTTATTAAAAATTAAATAATCTTAAGGTTAGAGTTTGGTTAGCTTTAGGTTAGGGTAAGAGGTATTGTTTATATATAAAATTTGATGTTGAAAACTTTTGCTTAGAAGTCGAAGCGTAGTTTTTATAATAAAATTTTGAGTTATTGGGTTTTTTTATTTCTTCGCTTTGTTTTGGTTATGCTAATCTGATATACTCTTTAAATGGGTTCCGATCAATTCACCGACAGTTATTTCACCGAATGCTCTTTAGCATTTGATAGGTTACAGGTATATATTTTTACTAAATTTTGCCTGGAGTGATGTCAGCTAAATGAGTTGTCGGTAAAGTAATTGTCGGTGAAATAATACAGACCCCTTTAAACAGTATTTTGAATTTTGGTATATAGTTGATTACATATAAGCATTTTTAGGAGTAACTATATGATGTTAGATATTAAAATTAAAACTAGATTCTATCTAATATCAATTATTGATATAATAAACATCTTTAGACAGAATTACCAGTTTATTGAACTAATTACAAGGTACCAAATTTTTAGTATAATTTAAACCATTCTAACAGATTTAATAGTAAAAAGATCATATTACGTATAACAAAAATCTTTTCTGGCCTATAAACCAATTTGATTATAATATTTTAATCTATATCATGGATTCAATATAATGCAACAACTTGTGATCAATCATTTAGTTCAAAAAAATATATTTTTTTTATTAATTCCGTTATGTAGGTTATATAAATATAACGAATATGCTATATAACGGAATTTTTGGCCAGCCCAGATTTCCGTTATATCGATAGTTGACAGTAGTTATATTTTTGTATATAAATGTTAATACAGGCAAATTTGCCAAAGTAAAAAAAATAAAAATGCAATAAAATAAAAACTAGTAACTAAATCTATTTAATTTTATAATAAAAAATTTTCAACTTCAATCAATAATATCGAAGTTATAACAAAATTTTTATAAAAGTTAAGCTAAGATGTTTTGACAACCATATAACTAAATTCAATAAACATTTTCTTATTCGAATTTTATAATTATGTAGAAATAAAATAAAATAAAAATTTATTAAATCTGTGTAAAAGTTATTAAGATATCTTTGCTCAAAGTTTTTATTTTTTCATTTACATTAATTTAGAATTGTTAAATTTTGTCCAATCAATTGCAGAAATGTTATCGTCCAATAGAAAAATGGATCAAATTAGCAAACCATAATTTACATTACTTAAAGATTGTATTACCAAAATTATGAGCAAGTGTAGGCAATCTAACAATAAGTGTAATTAAGCTACAAAATACATCATAAGATAATTTATGTGAAATGAAACAGTAAATAAGGTTTTATGAGTAAGGAAATCTATAGTCATGATATTTATTCGTCTGTCTTTTGTTAAGAAATGTCATTTAGATTGAGAATTAGACGTGCTATATCCATGTAATATAGCTATGACATTTAGATTGAAAATTAGACGTGCTATGTCCAATGTAATATAGTGGTTTATACGCAGCGCGAGAATAACTCTTGACCTACTAATGAGTTAGAACTTCGATCAGAATTTTCATTTTAATGTTTTGTTCTTAGAATTCGATGTTTTATTCTTAGAATTTAATTCTTTGTTCTTAGAATTTAATATTTTGTTCTTAGAATTTGACACGATTAATACTAAATAATAAATAAATATTATTATCAAGATTTTAATGTATCACAGAAATTAAAGAAATTAAACACATTAAAATAAGCATACTAATAGTTAAATTCATTATTCAATTATCTAAACCTAAAATCATTTACCTCTTACTCAATTATCTAAATCTAGAATCGTTTCGTTCCGATTGGTAAAAGTCGACCCGAATTTTACCGCTAATCTTTTCAATTGGTTCCATTGAGAAGTAGATTTAAATTATTATTTGTTTTTTTTTTTTAAATACAAAAACAAAACTGACCATTAATGACATTTATTATAATTCGTATGACTTCATTGTGATCCAATATGATCGACTCAAAATGGTAACATTTCGTTGAGGTTTATTATCATGAGATATTTGAAACAATCCAGTTTTGAAAGTCCTTTATAGCCGAATTCGAATTAAGTTAAACGTAGTAACTTTTTTTATTTTAGAAGCTTTTTATTCACTGCCTTCTTTGACAAATTAGTTCTCACCACATCACCGGATTTTACAGATACGGAGTGATAAGCGCGACGTGTTCGCGGAAAACCATCTCCGCTTACTCAATTACAATCAATCAATCAATAATAATTAATAATTCTTTATTTAACGGAAAAAAAGAACTTAAAACTCAGGAGAAACGCGAACAAAATTCCTTATTATTCAGAAGTGGTGAGATATAAAAGTTTATACTTTGATAACATTTTAAAACGTTTAAGGAGGAAGTTTATTAAAAATTTTGGCATCAGTTTTACACTTTTAGATAAATAAATGAATACAAAAAGTTACGCAGTTCAGCCATTTTATAATGAACTTATTTCGTCTAAAGGAAAAAAAAAAATAGACATCATCAAGATTTAAATACGCAAGCACGCGTACGCCACGCAACATTTTATAACCGAGGTTGTACAACCGTTCATTCGTGTTCTAGAATAAGTTTAAATTATTTTTAGAAACAACCTCAAATGAAACAAGCAATCGGGTAACACATGTTTATCTTAATTCTGTACAACGAAGATTTTCCAAATTTTACTAAAAATGGAAAACTTTTCTAATTAAGCCCGATATCGCAAAAGGAAATTCAAAAAAATCTTTTCAAAGCCCCAGACAATTGCATTATTAATAGCATGCCCTTCGGTGCATTATTAATGCGGGAAGTGGTAAACAGATCATTGTTTGCATTTTTTTTTTAAAAATAAAGACCGAAACTGTGTTTTTTTTTTTTTACAATAAATTAATTGTTAATAATATGAGCGAATTTGTTCGTAACTTACGCAAGTACGACGTACTTGCGTACGTAAAGGTGAGCTTAAGATTTTACGTAAAGTAATTTTTACTAATGAAAATTAGATCACTTTAAGAAGTTCCAAAACATAAAAAAATAGAAGCTTAATAAAGAAGGTTAAAATGTAACTTTAGCAAGTTTTTTGGTTCAAAAAAAAAAAAAAAAAAAAAATCTTTGTTTCTTTACGTACGTACGTATGTATAAAAATTTTTTATGACTGATAATCATATTTTATACTATGTATAATATGTACTGTACATACTCGGTTCATTTTTAAAGAAAAAATATCATTCGAACATATTTACGTCAATTATGAAGAAAATAAACACTTTTTTTTTTGTTTTTTTTTTATTTAATTTTATATTAATTTTTTTTTTATGCGCATACATTTCTTTTTTTTGCCTGTATACAAAAGAAAAAACAAAACCGATAAATAAAAAAAAGGTTGTGTAATGTACAAAGTGACGATTGCGATGCAATATGAAAGGAAGAGTACATGGAGAGAAAAGAGAAAAAAAGAAAAAATAAAGAGGTAAAAAAATCGATTTCGTTATATCCGGAGAGAAGGATGCAGAGTATATATTTGTTTTTTCTTTAAAAAAAAAAAATGGTAAAAATTTTATAGATACAAACTTTATACAAAAAATCTAAAAGCGAAAAAAACTTTACTTAACGACTAGCATTTAAGAAAAGTCTAACTCAAAGATTATCCAAAAAAAACCCAACGATATAATAATATATAATATATATATGGTCAAAGACCCATTTTTTCATATATACACTCATATCCTTACATCCTTCCCTCCCATATAAGAAAAAAAAAAAAAAAGACAACAAATGCCCGATGAAAGAATATGATAAGAGAAATAAAATACAATTATATAGAAAATTGTTCATATATTTAAAAGTTTTTTAAAAGTTTAAAGTTCGAGAGGTGGAATGCTTAATGTAATTCGTTTTTAAAATATTCCATTCTTGCAAATAATAGTTCATCGAATTGATTATTAATAATATTATCATAATGATTGTTACCAACACCAGTGTTGGGGTTATTATTGTTGGGGGATTTGGTGTTGATGAAAACGTTTTGGTCTAAAAAAGGATGATCATTAAGAAGCATTATTGAAGAAGGATCAATGATTTCTTCACGGAATGTAGGTGGAAGTTCATTGATATTTTGAAAAGTCAAGTGCGGTAAATTTGAATGATTTGGAGATAAAACGACTGGTTGTGATGGAATCATTGGCCACAAATCCGCAAATCCTTGGAATGGTTGTTGGGGTGTAACTGGAAGTGGAATATCTTCATTTGCACCAGTGTTAAAATGCATCCAGTCTGAAGATTCCAAAGAAGTTGGCATCGGCGAAATTGGAGTCATATTATTTTGATAACTATCGGAAACTTTTGTTGTATCTTGTCCTCCGCTCAGGGGGTTCATTCGATTTTGTCCTTTGTTTATCTTTACTTTGATTGGACCGGGTTCCACCGAGTTTGTGGAAAGTAATGGATTGGATGATTTTCGTCGTTCTCTGCGTTTCTTATCGTTCTTCCCCTTTTTGTTGGGACGGTAGACATAATTGGGGTATGCTTTCATATGTTCTAATTTTGTTTTGTCTGCTTCCCGTTCCCAGTGTAAACGTGTTTCGTTAGATTCTCCTCTCCATAAATCCGCAATATATCTAGAAATTTGAGCGTTGGTAAGATGACGGTGAGCGGCCAAGATAGCAGGTTGTTTTTCTCTTCTATAGAGAATGAATGCATTTGGGGGACGAGGGGGACGTTTTTCCTGTTGAGATTTTGAACATCCGGATGGAGATTTGTTTCCATTTTCATTCTCATCTGTTGCTGCGGCGCCAGCGGCGATAGAGGACGAATCACTGTATGGAGAATCTGACTCAGAGAATGAGGTGAAAGAAGTTGTATCATAATCTACTATGATGTTGTTGCTCTTGGTTCCAGAAGCACCTGTCGAAGGTGTGAACATCAAGAGACCGCAATATTTATTTCTAGCTTCAACGTCCATTTTTTTTTTGCTAAAGTCCGAAAAGAAGAACAAGAGGATTAAGATTAGAAATTTCGACTTTTTTTTATATATATATAAATAGTGATGGCGCAGAACTCGAAGAATACTCACAATGAGGTTGATCACAAAAGGGAAAGTGAGAATATAAATTTGGATATTGTTTATATAGTTTGATAAAGTTCAAAAACTATCGCCTAGGTAAAAAAAAGAAGAGAAAAAAAAAAGTTCGATAATAATGGAACGATGAGAAAAGAGACTTGCTTTTATATGTGTTTTTTTAAAAAAATTGTCTTGAATTCTATATTTGCAAATTTTGTTAGTACAGTTGTAGCCACATTTTCAAACGTTTATATATTTTTTTTTTGATAAGGAAGATTAATCTGTTACACATAACAAACGCCACTTGCAGACTTCGGCCATTTGATAAACATAAATGTGTCACACAAATCCGATTTATAATACACATATAAAAAAAAAAAAGTTCAAACAATTAATTCTTTCTTAACCGAATTTTTTAAGATTACTAACAGTAATGTTTTTAAGATGACTTTTGAGAAAAAACGGAGAAACGACAAACGTTTTAGAATGGTGTCATTTGATTGTTAGAAATAATTGAATTTTGTCGGCTATGTCTAAAAAATGTCGCCATAAGATCTGCCCGAATAGTAATAGTAATAGACTTATTGTTTAATAGAACAAATACTTTGATTTTTTCTCGAATTATGAAGAATGATTGGTGAAAAAATAAGTGCACAAAACAATAAACAAGTTAACATTATATTATTACAAGATAATAGAATGTACATATGTCTTGTATTTGATAAATTTCGTGAAATAAGTATTAAAGACAATTGTAGAAATTTCCTCATATTCATTTGACAACAATAATCAGAAACGCAAGTTAATTATATATTTTATTGGAACAATTGTGTTTTATTGTACTCCATGTTCATTGATGAGTAAACCGTATTACCAATAAAATCTTAGACGGTTACCATGTCAGTATAAATGTATATAAAAGTTATATAATGCTAAACTAGAATAGTAGAAATTGATTAGTTGTTTGTTTATACTTAAAATAAACGTGTGCCTATTTTATTAAAACAAAAAATTACTATAATCAATTAATTCAAATAATTAATTAACAATATTAATCTATTGTATGAAAATAATAAATATTCTTTACAATATCAACGAATATCAACGAATAGCAACGACAACCATTGATTTAAAGTCATGTGCATAAAATCTTGAAAAATATAATATAAAAATTATCGAAATTATCGAAAAATATAATATAAAAATTATCGAAATTATCGAAAATAAAGAAAATAAGAAAATAAAGAATTGTTAAATATCGTTACTACAGAAATCTTTATCCGTAGTGAATCAATTATGTTTATTATTTATCCGTAACTATATACAACATTTTTTTCAATATATATAAATAATGTGGCATAAATACATTTGCCCAATTATGCAATTACTCACTAAATTTACGCACTGAGAGAAAAAAAAATTTTTTGCAGATATCTTAGACTATCTTAGAAATCATAAAGATATCGTGGATCACAAATTTAACAAACATCGGCGTAAATTTAATTAAACTTGCATTTAAAGTTTATAATATTTTAACGAATCGAATGTAATAAATTCTTAAAAGGATATTCTAAAATATATATCGGTAGATCAAGATATGATGAGATAGTTTAATAATTCATTGATGCCACTTTTTTAAAACGAATGATCAAAAATGCACTTGAAAGGAAAAGGCTAGATTACACGTTTCACTTTATGATTAACTAAAGTTTCAATTTTTAATCCCCTCTGATTTTCTTTCAATAAACGCATGAATAGATCAGGGTACCCTTACGCCAAATACCAACACCCTGTGCTTAAAAATTGCATTATCACCACCTTCACATATTAATAATATTAATAATATTAATAATTTAAGGGATCAATCTATGCCGGATCATAATCTACTTTCGAACGATCCGACTTTATACATAGATGTATGTATGCGCGTATCATGCGATAACTACGTACAGTAGTTACAAGGCATGATACGTAAGCACTTACGTATGTGGCTAATCATCAGGATCATCAAAAAAAATGAAACATAAATGCAGATAAAATCATCATCAGCCGCAATGCCCGTTATGCATAAGGTCGAAAATTTTTTGTGGCGATATAAAAAAATGATAATATATATAGCATATAGTTATTTTTATCATTGTTTTTCTTTGAATTTTCTAAACTATTACTAAAGCATAAAAATAATTTTAACTGGCTAGAAATATTCATAATGAAACAATTACACGCATTCTCGAAATTTCTTTGATTAAAAGACGTTTCTTTTTTTAATTGGATAGTGTAACATCAACAAAGACTCAGTCTAAAGGATAAAGTTACACAAGTGTATAATCCTATAGATTCTATAGCTATCGCTATAGATTAAAGAAAATCTAATACTAAAAAAAGAATTTATTAAAATCGGGTTCAGGAGAAAACTGCATGAATTGTTTGATGAGCATATAAAAATCAGGTGGGCGCCACAATTTAACAAACATTGTGTCATTATGTTATTCCTATTAATAACTTGAAGGTGGTAACTCCGATTTTAGTTTACCATTATCAGACACGCATATAATTATTATTAGACATACAATGGTCGCCCGTTACAAAATAATGAACGCCTATCATCATACTATCATCATAAATATTCTAGGAAATGGTTAAACCGTAGGAGATACGTACGTACGTACGCACGTCTCGTCTGTATAAGATGAGTAAACAGGACAAGAAATTTGCATATAAACGGTTAGAATGTCTTATACATGCATTGGCCTGAGAAAGTTTCACATACTTTTATTCGATAAACTGTAAAAAAAAATTCACATCCACGGAGCAAGATTTTAAAGATACCAACCCGGAAACCCCTAAATCTAGACAGACCGTAAGGATTATTGCATACAATGTACCCATTTACCTTCTTTGTATACTACCGCTGGTACTTTTTGTAACATTATGAGACTAGTGAAACACTTGTGACATCTGTGATGTTTGGATTTACTTTTGATTTACAATTGAGTGGCTAAATTTAATTTCGTTAGGCCGTGGCTTACCCGAAGCTAATTCTTTTTTTAGAAATTGAAAATTGTGAAGCTCAACTAAAGATCTGACATATGCATACCAATAAAATTAATGATTTTTTTTTTTTTGTAGTGCAACTTCGGATATCTTTTTTTTACTTGCATTTAATATAACGATTTTGGTGTGATATGTTTTAATAATAATAACATAAACATTTTTTTAATACATGCGTACTAGTAAATGCTAAGTATTATTAATACTAGACACTATTATTAATTATACTAAATGCTGCGTAAAACACTATATATTATTAATTATACTAAATAAATGCTAAACGCTACAAGTGACACAAATGAAAAAGTATTTGACGATGAAAATATATAATTATTAATATCATTTGCTGAAATTAATTATTATTAATATCATTTGCTGAAATTAATTATTATTAATATCATTTGCATGTTTTTCAATGCAAATTTTTTTGTGTTTAAAACGTCATTGCTAAATGAAATCCCAAAGAGTAAAACTAAAGCTAAACACCCCAAAAAAATAATGAATTTATTATTTTATAATGATTATATACTATATTAAACATTTTATATAAATTTCAATGTAAAACATTTAAAACGTTTAAGCAACATTAAAATTTGTTTATTCACTTATTTAGGTATTACATGAATTTCTTTAAGCAGTTTTACATTGTTTAACATCTCGAAATTGCTACGTACTAATAATTGTTTATCATGCAATATACTGTTTTATTCATTAAACATATTTGGTCATTGTTAAAATTTCACTTTTTAGTCAGTCTTGTTAACTTTTTTTTTTGAAAAGTTAAGCTTATCCCATTTTGAATAATAAAATAATATAATTCTTAATAATGATTTTAATAATGAAAGTATACAAGAAAAAAAAAACCTCCTAATTCGAAGTTTATTTGTTTTAAAGTTTTCCTTGTTAGCACAAAATAGTCAAAAGTCTTTCATAACTATTGATGAGCCAATATTTTGCATGTTTGATCAACGTTAAAATGAAAAAACGTTGATTATTATTATTATTTTATTCGATGATGGCCTTGACATTATTAGTCCGTTTCCTAACTTATTAGGAAATGCTATCACAGCGAAACTTTTTTTTCTTTTTTAAAAAAAGGGGACCCTGCATTTAATTAAAACCACATTTCATACTGCAGTATATACTGTAAAAATGTTACTTTAATCGATTTATTATAATGATCACTAAGGTAGTACGTGGCGCTAGTTATATGTATACACAGAAAGTTATTGAAGCCAAAGTAATTACTAAATAAGATTGTGTTCCATGCAATTAATAAAATGTGCATTTAATTAACCTTTGAATGGTTTAAAGGCGAATCGAATACTTAAAAAAAGAAATTCCGTTAATCTGCTGAGCGGTCTTTTTTTATGTGTGTAAATCCTACGCGTACATAATCTGCGTATGTAATGCTAATCAATTTATCAAAACTTATTACAAAAAAAGATCAAAAATTTCGGATGGATGAAAAATTCTACTAACATAGATAAATTATACTTACAATCCACTAGTGAATGATCTGATCACGTAAACAATGGCGCATCATCTGAAAAAGCGTACGTACGATATCAGATATATGCATATCATTGTAAATGAGAATTTTGGTAGAATTTAGAAAATCAAGTATGTACGTAAGTGCGTGCGTACGTACACTTGCGAGATCAGATGGATATTGCCCTACTGATGTACCTACTTACTTTTTGGGTCTCGCTGCGGATAGTTGCGTTGATAAATAATTTTGTTTTTACCAATATAGTATATCATCTCTTAAAATCGTCTCCGATTTTAACCATTTTAGATAAGATTTACTCTGAATACCAATTAATTTTATTGGTTATACTAAACACATGGTTAATTCTAATCTCCATTTCAATCAATTTCAATCGTTTTTAGTTTTGGTGAATAGATTGCCTTCCCAGGCCATGCTTATTATAAGCCCTCTTACATACCTACTTACCTACTTATCCCACGGACGTACGCACGCACGCACTGTATAACTATCCGAATTCCGAATTTTATGGTAGTATATCATGAGATTTGTTACTTTTGACCTTCTGAATAAATAACGTACGCATGTGCCAGTTGATGATATCATATAAAGTATACATTCAAAGAAATGCTACATTCTCTGGCAAAAGCACTTGCTAGATAATGATCAGATATGCTTATAGTCGGCATATAATGCACAAAAAAAGTAAATACCGGGCTTTTTATTGTATTTTCCTTTCATAGAATTTATCAGAAATATCTCCAAAAATTTAGTACGTACAGTACATATGTTAAACCACATTTTTTTCATAGGATAGTAATTTAATTGGTGGTATGACAACGTCTTGTAGACTGCATAATTATAATTGGTCAACTATATTTCTAATATACAAGTAAATTTTATAACTAAAAAATTTATACGTACGTACGTACGTACGTACGTAGATAATTAATATTAGTATTCTAATAAAAAAAAGTTTGCTAAATTTTATAAGCTATGCTCTAATCTGTCGACAATCATTTCCAGATAGTTTGATCCGCACCTCTACACATGATCAATATAATCGGGCCTGGATTCATGACAATGTTTAAGCGACTAAACGGTTCCAATACATTCCCTAATTAGAGTTTGGAACCGGTTTTACTTTTCATATGTTAAAACCGGTCTTAATCTCCAGTTCCAAACTTTATTCTTTTGATACCCGATACTAATTCTAAATCAGGCTAACGCTAACCCTAACGCTAAATGGGTAATTTGTCGAACGACGTGTATCATTATAACTATTACAAGTTACAGAGATAGTTACGACAAGTTACAGCAATGGTTACGACAAGTTACGGAAGTTTCGTCTGCACCTCTAATCATGGGTCAAATTTTTTTAATGCTGGCTAAATTAGACGGCTAAAATGGCTAAACGATTAAATGATTAAACGACTAAACTCTATTACGTATTTATAAACCTAGTTTTAACTCTTATAATAACGATATAACTTTGCTGCATTATGGAATGTTTGCAAAATATTCCACTAAGTAATAATCCGAAGTACTGTAAATCGCCGTATACAAGACCCATAATAGTAGTATCACGGGATATATTATAGTAATATTATGAACGAATACAAAGGAAAATAAAGTAAGGCAACTTACCAGAAGCATGACGACGGTGGTTTGGTCATTATCTGGAATCTAGGTTATAATGAAAAAATTAATTCCAAGTTTTTATCTTATGTGACCCTACCCGCACATAAGTGTCGTAACCAACTTTACCCAAGTTACGTCCTTTAAATAACTTTTACGAATTAATAGAGACTTAAGTAGCTGCAGTTATATTAAGTCTTTATTTTGTGGTAGTGCACCTATCTAACCGGATCGGATCAAACTTTGATTTTTCAAACTTTTAATCAAAGTTTGAGTTTGGTGTGGGTTTGGTTCAAAGTTTGCAAACTAACTTGGCTTGAATATATATAGATGTATTTTTTGGTACTAAACAAGTTTACTTAGAGTATGAAATTAGAATCAATTAGTAAAATTTTAAAAATCATAATATTTTATAGAATTTTATTAATAAAAATATTAATAAATAAATGCTATTATTCTCAAAATTTTACTAATTGATTCTAACTTTATACTTTAAGCAAACTTGTTTAGTATATAAAAATATATTACATTAGTATATTTAATTTTATATTTCTTGAATTTTTAAAAAAGATGTTTAGTATTAGATTTTTTTTATTAAAAATTCAAATTAAATATTTTAAAATTTTTTAAAAAATAATATTTCTTTAAGACAATTGTTATTTGTACATCATGTGTATATACACACATATGGGGCCATTGCAGTAGAAAGGGCCCAAACTCACCCGGAAATCAAAATTGAGTTTTTGTAAGATTCGAATAAATTTCGAGACAGGTTACATTTTTCTATTATAAATGGAAATTGATTTGCTTAATAAAAAATTGAAATATTTATAAAATTTTTTTTAAAAGATTCGTACATCACGAAATTATCCGATATAACTAACCAATCAAATCTCAGAATTTTGATTGACCTGGATCAGTCTGAACAAAATAAATACGATTTTCTCAAAATTATATATTTCTAAGTTTTGGCCCTTTCTACTGCAATGGCCCTATATATTGATATTTTGAAATTTTGATTATAAAACTTACTTTGGGTTTTAACAAAAAAATTTCTTGCAAAATTTTAGTATAAACTATAATCTCCTCTATCTCTAAAGCTACTCTTACCCTAACTTTAAACAATACTAATTTTTCATTTACAATTTATATATTAAACAAATTTGTAAATTAATAAATTAGTCTATATATATATACATTTGATATAAATTAAGTAATTTTTTTTTTAAACTCTGATTATTATCAATCATATGATATGTTATATCTAAATTTTTGTATATATAAACTTATAGCAAAAACATATAAGTTTACATATAAATTTTGTTGCAATGTTTCTTTTTTTATATATTAACTTTAAATTAAATTTTATAAATAAATATATCAAAAAAAAAGAATAAAATACATTTTAAGCTAAATTAAAATTTTGCAATTTTGATACAATTTGAAATGTAACTTTGTTAAAAAAATTTAATAGTTTTAAAGTAATAATTATATATAAAATTATATATATATATATTTTTTTTTTTGAATTTGCTGTATACATAATAAGATTAGTTACAGATTTGTATCAAGATGATATTAAATTTTAACTATCTATTATATCTTATATAACCACCTAAGTATAGCAAATCACCTCTTAATTTTCTATTTATAAACTAATTTAAGATTAGCTACCATTAGTTATAGAAGAGAAAAGAGGAAGCCTAATAGTTAAAGTATAAGATTAGTAAAAATATGAAAAGATAAAAAAGTTTTAATTATGCCATTTTTGAATAAATAAATCAATATTGTGATTATAGGTTGTTGTTGTAGAAGTTTTAATAACTGTGTTTAGTAAAGAAAGTTTGGTTCATTTTGATTTAGATATAATATTTTTTAAGATTTTCTAGTTATATTAAAATTTGTTTCTAATTTGCCAAATATTTAAATTAAACCAAGACAAAAGATTGTTTGAAAAACAGAGACAAAAGTTAGCAGTATTTTTAGTAAGAATAAACTGTAGTTGGTCTGTAATACAGAAAGGAATTGTTTCTTGTATTAGAAAAAGAAAGTTTTGAGAAGGTGCATTATGAGTATTTGCATTAAATAGTATATTTGTAATAGTTAAAGAGTTTGTATTCTCGATTTTGAGTTCAGTTATTGTTTGAATTATGTATTGATTGAGTATTTGGTATAGATCAAATAGAGCTTGATAATAGTTTAATAGATGTAAAGTGTCTTTAAATTGATTACATTGAATATAATTAGAAGTTAAATAAAAATAGAAATAACGAAGATGAAGGTTGGATATTGTAGAGAGGTTGTTTAATAGTATTTTAATATATAGAGAAAATAAGTTAGGTTTGTAGTTACAAGATTTAGTAATAGTTGTAAAAGTTTTGATATTAAATTAAGAGATATTACAAATATTTTTAAGTTGAAAGAATTTATTGAAAGTTTCAATAAAAATTAAGTTTTTGGTAAATTTACAAATTTGTAAAGTAAATAGAATATTGTATTATAAGAAAAAGAAGAATGTTATAAGATATTCTAGATTAAGTTCAATAGATCGTTTATTTGTGCCTCTTTTTGTAAGAATATCTGCATTCTGATTTAAAGCATTTTTAGAGTATACTTTAACTTTGTATATAGTAAGAGAGATATTTTTCTTTTGAAGGAGGTTATTAATAATATGTAGATAATCTCAGTTCTCAATTTTAATTTATATAAAATTGTAATAAGGTAGATTTTTAAGAGTTTGGATTATAGAAGAATTATTACAGTGAATATATATATGTAAATTTTGTGATAAGGAAAGAAGTATAAATATAATTGGTGCTAGTTCAACTCTTGTGGTGTAGAGAGCATTTGTAATATTAGTAGAAAATTTGATTTTGATATTATTTTTTAAAATCCAGCCAATACCAGTTTGAAGGTTTGGTGTTTGAGTATTTTTAATTAATGCATCTATATAGAAGTGAAGATTTTCTAATGAGGTTAGTTGTATTTGTTAATAGATATTAATAAGTTCTGTTTGGTATACTGAGGTAATAATAGAGTTAGTTATAAGTTTAATATTTAGGTTTTGTATTGGAATATATATATTTTCTAAAGTAATAGGCTAGTATAAAGACAAAGAGATTTGTGATAATGCTAATATTTTTTAGTAATTAATTAAGAGTTTATAAAATTGTTTTCCTTTTTGACTTTTATAAAGAAAGTTAATTGTGGATGCAAAGGGGATTATAAATATTTGTAAAGAAGTCTAAAGAGTAATAATACTAGTGGATTTTTGAAAAATAAGGTAGTTTTCAAATAGAAAGTTGCTTTGTATTATTGAAATAATTTTTCTTATTTGTAAATTAGATATTGAAAAGAGAATTATTTAGTTATTTTTTTAAAAATTGTAAATGGTGTTAAAATTAGTATAAGTATATTTGTAAATAGATTAATAGACAAATCACGAGTCATCTAAACAAATATATTTTTTTTTATATGTAAATTTTACTATAAGCTAGAATGTGCAGCGCTTCTATTTAAAACTTTTTTTTACTAAGTAAATCACTCTTGGGCTTGTAACAAAAGTTGTAGAGCTCATCAAGATGCATCTAATAATAAAAGAACACTAAAATCGGTCTGGTAGTTCTTGAGAAATCTTTAAAAAACTTCTTTTTCACATATAAAATTTCTTTAAAAAAAATCGATTTTTTTTAAAGAAA
>CAJVPZ010000962.1:0-16141 GCA_910592135.1 Racocetra fulgida | reverse complement strand
ATCAATCATCAAGCAATGATTTTTTGTAAAGTCAATTCACTAAGTATACTTATATTTAAAATTTTTTTATATTAAGTTAATTATCTTTGAGTTTCTAATTAAAGTTATAAAGTTTGTTAAAATGAATTTAATAGTAGTTAAATTATCAAAATCAACTTGGTAAATTATAAAATATTTTTAAAAAATATATTATTAACATATAAACTTCTATATAGTTAGCAAAATATTTTTTAAAAATATCTTATGATTTACTAGACTGATTTTAATAATTTAACTACTATTAAATTCATTTTGATGATCTCTACAACTTTAATTAGAAACTTAAAAGTAATTAACTTAGTATAAAAAAGTTTTAGATATAAGTATACCATATTACAAAAACTGTAATTTCTATATATCTTATCAGATTATACTTGATTACTCTCTAGTTAACTAGCAAATCACCAATTAATTATTAAATTTAGTTTGGTTTAACCTGGTTCAACCAGGCCCACCTAGGCCCGCCTGGCCCGCAATTATAAAATTTAGGCCCGGCCCAGCCCGCAATTATAAAAATTTTGTTTCAGGCCCACCCAGCCTGCAAAAAATTGCGGGCCGGGCTGGGTCAGGCTATGGGACCCAATACAGGCCTCTAGAGCTCGTTAAGACGCATCTAACGGTGGTTAGATCATCCAAATCGGCCCAGTGGATGGCGAGATATCGTCAAAAAACGATTGGCCAACTATATAAAATCTCTATGTAAACAAAAGAGATTTTATATAGTTGGCCAATCGTTTTTGACGATATCTTGCCATCCACTGGGCCAATTTGGATGATCTAACCACCATTAGATGTGTCTCGACGAGCTCTACAATTTTCAATTAATGGACATGTATCGTTAACTTAATAAGAAAAAAGTTTTAGATGGGAGCACGCCACGTTTCACTGATAGTGATTTTTATATGTAATTTCCATCATGGATTTTTATATAGTCGGCCAATTGTATTTCGACGATATCTCGCCATTCACTAGGTTGATTTGGATGATCTAACCACCGTTAGATGCATCTCGATGAGCTCTACAATTTTCAATTAATGGGCATATATCATTAACTTAGTAAGAAAAAAAGTTTAAGATGGCAGATGTCTCATTTTGCCTATTCTCCAGTTCATAGGCGGATTATCAATTAAATGACTTAGACTTTGTTAACTTATATCTAGTTCGAGAACAAGTACTTGCAGCTTTTTATTTTTACTACCATTACCTTGATAAAGTTCACTTATACTTCAGCTCCAGTACTCATTCAATTAGGAACCCTTTCACTATTTTACCAAACTCCTAATCTAGATAATAGCACCAGGTTGTAGACGAGATTTTCCAGATTACATAATAAGCTGACCTCTGATCTATTTCCAATTAAAGCCAATATTAGATCAAATTAAATTTTATTTATAATAATATATATAGTACTATAAATTTATTTAAAGTCAATAAAAATTTTATTAAAGTTCAAAAAAAAACTTCAAATTCAAAGAAAATTATCAGAAAACAATACTGACTCACTACTAGAAGAAAATCTTAAAATTTGGTAAAAAAAAATTACTAGAGAATAGTTCTAATTTCAACAAAAAATTACCAAAACCAGCTCCAAACCGGCAAAGAAAATTACTATATAGAAAATAGCACAAAATTAACAAAAAATTACAAAAAAACAGCTCTAATCCCAGTAAAAAAAAAACTAAAAAAAAATTTACTAAGCTAAATAAAATTATTAAAAACAAAAACTAAATTAAAGTATAGAAAACTAACAGAGAAAAGCTCCAAATCCAAAAAAAAATTATAAAAGAATAGCTTCTAATTCAGCAAAAATGAATAGCCAATCCTGGCAAAGAAAATTATAAGAGAACAGCTCCAACCCGGCAAATAAATTCAAGAGAACAGCTCTAAACCCGATGAAGAAACTAAAAAAAATTTATTAAAAACAAGAGCTAAATTAAAGTAGGTTTTATAGGTAAAAACAAACCTGCCAAAGAAAATTACAAGAGGACAGTTCCAAAATCTCTATAAAACCTACCTGAAAACAGCTTCAAATCTGGCAAAAAGAACAGCCAATACCGACAAAGAAAATTACAGAAGAACAGCTCCACACTGGTGAAGAAATTTAAGAGAACAGCTCTAAACTTGGCAAAGAGCAGCCAACCCCAGCAAAGAAAATTACAGAAAAACAGCTTCATTCTAGCGAAGAAATTCAAGAGAACAGCTCTAAACCCGGTGAAGAACTAAAAGAAATTTATTAAAAACAGCTAAATTAAATTAAGTTTTATAAAAGAAAACTAACAGAGAAAAGCTCCAAATACGGCGAAAAAAATTATAAGAGAACAGCTCCAAAATTTCTATAAAACCTATCTAAAAACAACCCCAAATCTGGCAAAAAGAGCAGCCAACCCTGGCAAAGAAAATTACAGAAAAACAGCTCCATACCGGCAAAGAAATTCAAGAGAACAGTTTTAAACCCAGCAAAGAACTAAAAGAAATTTATTAAATTAGGTTTTATAAGAGAAAACTAACAGAAAAAAGCTCCAAACCTAGCAAAGAAAATTACAAAAGAATAGCTTCAAAATCTCTATAAAACCTACCTGAAAACAGTCCCAAATCTGACAAAAAGAGCAGCCAACTCTAGCAAAGAATATTACAGAAGAACAGCTCCATACTGGTGAAGAAATTCAAGAGAACAGCTTTAAACCCAGCAAAGAACTAAAGAAATTTATTAAAAACAGAAGCTAAATTAAATTAGGTTTTATAAGAGAAAACTAAAAGAGAAAAACTTCAAACCCAGAAAAGAAAATTACAAGAGAACAGTTCCAAAATCTCTATAAAACCTATCTAAAAATAGCCTCAAATCTGGCAAAGAGAGCAGCCAATTCTGAAGAAGAAAATTACAGAAAAACAGCTACACACCAGTAAAGAACAGCTCTAAACCCAGTGAAGAACTAAAAAAAATTTATTAAAAATAGGAGCTAAATTAAAGCAGGTTTTATAGTTAAAAACTAACAGAGAAAAGCTCTAAACCCGGCAAAGAAAATTATAAGAGAACAGCTCTAAAAACTCTATAAACTTACTTAAAAACAGCCCCAAATTTAGCAAAGAGAACAGCCAACCCCGGTGAAGAAAATTACAGGAGAACAGCTTCACACCGGTGAAGAAGTTCAAGAGATCAGCTCTAAACCTAGTAAAGAACTAAAAAAAATTTGAAAATTTATTAAAAAACAGGAGCTAAATTATAGGTTTCATAGGTGAAAACTAACAAAAAAAAGCTTAAACCTAGCAAAGAAAATTACAAGAGAACAGCTTCAAAATCTCTATGAAACCTATTTGAAACAGCTTCAAATCTAGCAAAGAGAGCAGCCAAATCTGGTGAAAAAAATTACAGAAGAATAGCTTTAAACTGGTGAAGAAATTTACAAGAACAGCTCTAAACCCAGCAAAGAACTAAAAGAAATTTATTAAAAACAGGAGCTAAATTAAAGTAGGTTTCATAAATAAAAACTAACAGAGAAAAGCTCCAAATCTGGCAAAGAAAATTACAAGAAAACAGCTCTAAAACTTCTATAAAACCTACCTAAAAACAGCTCCAAATCTGGCAAAAAAAAAATTAAAAAGAAAAGCCAACCCCAGTGAAGAAAATTATAAGAGAACAGCTCTAAACCAGTGAAAAAATTCAGAAGAACAGCTTTAAACCCGGTGAAGAACTAAAAGAAATTTATTAAAACAGGAGCTAAATTAAAGTAGATTTTATAAAAAAAAACTAACAGAGAAAAGCTTCAAACCTGGCGAAAAAAATTACAAGAAAGCAGCTTCAAAATCTCTATAAAACTTATCTGAAAACAGTCTCAAATCTGACAAGAGAGCAGCCAACCCCAGCGAAGAAAATTACAAGAGAACAGCTCTACACTGATAAAGAAATTCAAGAGAACAGCTCTAAACTTGGCGAAGAAACTAAAAGAAATTTATTAAAAACAGGAACTAAATTAAAGTAAGTTTTATAAATAAAAACTAACAAAGAAAAGCTCAAAATCTGGTAAAGAAAATTACAAGAGAACAGCTCCAAAACTTCTATAAAACCTATCTAAAAACAGCTCCAAATCTGGCAAAAAAAATTAAAGAGAAAAGCCAACCCTGATAAAGAAAATTACAAGAGAACAGTATCAAACTGACAAAAAAATTCAAGAAAACAGCTCTAAACTCAGTGAAGAACTAAAGAAATTTATTAAAATCAGGAGCTAATTAAAGTAGGTTTCATATATGAAAATTAACAAAGAAAAACTCCAAATCTGGCAAAAAAAATAACAAAAGAACAGCTTCAAAATTTCTATAAAACCTACTTAAAAATAGCTTCAAATCTGGCGAAGAAAATTAAAAAGAACAGCTAACCATAGTAAAGAAAATTACAAGAGAACAACTCCAAACCGGCAAAGAAATTACAAGAGAACAGCTCTAAACTTGGTGAAAAAAAAACCTAAATTAAAGTAGGTTTTATAATAGAAAACAGAAACTAAAAGAAATTTATTAAAAGCAAAAACTAAATTAAAGTAGGTTTCATAATGAAAAATTAACAGAGAAAAGCTCCAAACCAGCAAAGAAAATATAAGAAAACAGCTCCAAAATCTTTATAAAACCTACCTGAGAATAGCTCTAAAATCAGTGAAGAAAATTAAAGAGAACAGCTCCATTTCCGGTAGAAAAAATTACAGAAGTACAGCTTCAAACCGGTGATAAAATTATAAAAGAAAAACTCTAAACTTGATGAAAAAGCTAAAAGAAATTTATTAAAAGCAGAAGCTAAATTAAAGTAGGTTTCATAGGTAAAAACTAATAGAGAAAAGCTTCAAATCTGGCAAAAAAATTACAAGAAAACAGCTTCAAAATCTTTACGAACCTACCTAAAAATAGCCTCAAATCTGGCAAAGAAAATTAAAAAAAACAGCCAACCATGGCGAAGAAAATCATGAGAAAAGCTCCAAATTAATGAAGAAATTACAAGAGAACAGCTCTAAACTTGGTGAAAAAAAACTAAAAATTAAAAAGCAGAAGCTAAATTAAAGTAGGTTTTATAGTAGAAAACAGAAATTAAAAAAAATTTATTAAAAGCAGAAACTAAATTAAAGTAGATTTCATAGTGAAATATTAACAAAGAAAAGCTCTAAACTAGCGAAAAAATTACAAGAGAACAGCTCCAAAATCTCTATGAAACCTATCTGAGAATAGCTCCAAAATCGGCGAAGAAAATTAAAAAGAACAGCTCCAACTCCAATAGAAAAAATTATAGGAGTATAGCTTCAAACTGGTGAAGAAATTATAAGAGAACAACTCTAAACCCAATAAAGAAGCTAAAAGAAATTTATTAAAAGCAGAAACTAAATTAAAGTAGATTCATTGTAGAAAACTAAAACCAAAAAGAAATTTATTAAAAGCAAAAACTAAATTAAAATAGGTTTTATAATAGAAAATTAACAGAGAAAAGCTCCAAGCCTGATGAAAAAAATTACAAGAGAACAGTTTCAAATTTCTATAAAATCTACCTGAGAACAGCTCCAAATCTGGCAAAGAAAATTAAAGAGAACAACTTCATATCCAGTGAAAAAATAACAAAGACAGCTTCAACTCTGACAAAGAGAATAGCTTCTAAACCTGGCACAAAAAACTAAAAGAAGTTTATTAAAAGCAAAACCAAAATTATGTAGGTTTTATAGTAGAAAACGTATAGAAAAAAGTCCAAACCTAAAAAAGAAAATTACAAGAGAACAACTTCAGAATTTTTATGAAACCTACTCGAAAACAGCTTTAAATCTGGTGAAGAAAATAGCTCCAACCCTGGCGAAGAAAATTACAAGAGGATAGCTTCAAACCGGTAAAGAAAATTACAAGAGAATAGTTCTAAATGTGGCAAAAAAACTTTTTAAAAGCTGAAACCAAAATTAAAGTAAGTTCATAGTAGAAAACTAACAGAGAAGAGCTCTAAACCCAACAAAGAAAATTACAAAAAATCTACCTGAAAACAGCTTCACATCTGGTAAAGAAATTAAAGGACAGCTCCAACTCTAGCGAAGAAAATTACGAGAATAACTTCAAATCGACGAAAAAAGTTACAAGAGAACAGCTCTAAACTTAGCAAAAAAAATTACCATAGAACAGCTCCAAACCCAGTGAAGAAATTATTAAAAACTAAAATATATTAGCCTGGGTTTTTTAGAAAACTACATCTGACAATTACCAGAGAACAGCACCAAACCTTGCAAAGAGAGCTCTTCAATATTTTTAAGCTTCTCTCTGATAGATTTATCAGAAAACTACCAGAGAACAGCTCCAAAATGTTAAAGAGTCCAAGAATTTCGAAAACACCTAAAGAACAGACAAAAAAAAATAACGAAAGACTTATATAAAAAAAAATAAATTGCGCCAATTAAAATACCAGCCGAAACTGTGAAATAAAAAAAATCAAAAAATCTTGGAACTAATAAACGATGAAAATATCGATATCTAAAGAAATTAAAGTAATAGTTATACAAAAAAAGAAACAATGTAATCAAAAAATCTAAATCTCTAATTTCAGGTACTAGATCGAAGGATCATTAGAGAATTAGAGCGCACATAACCTAGAAAATCTCACCTATATCCTAGATTCATTACATTTCACTTGAGGATACGACAACTAGGGTTCCTCAAATATTTGATTTGATATTTGATATGATTTAATATAATTTGTGCTATATTGCATAAAATATAAATTATTAAATTAAATATTCTAAAACAATAATAATACCTATAGGTCCTATCATGTTTTAGAGTATTTAATTGAATAATTTATATTTTATGTAGTGTAATTCAAATTATATCAAATTGCATCAAATATCAAATCAAATATTTGAGAAATCCTAGTGACAACTTAACCACTTTACTAAGTTGCTATATCTGAAATAGTATAGATTCTAAGAATATAGAGTTAGTAGAAATAGTATATAAAATCTGTTATAAAATATTAAAAATAATAAAAAGCTCAAGATATTTAAATAGTTAAATAATTTTAAAACTTGTGGTTTGTTTATTAAGTTCATCAATTATAGAATTTGAATATAATAATATATTTGTTGAAGATCAAAAATTGTTTTGAAATTGTTGAAGTTAAATATAAGAACAAATTTCTAAAAGATCTATATTATTAAATTGTTTAATATAATTTGAGATATAATATTAAAGTTGAATATCCCAAATATATATAGTTATAAATATAGATTTTGCTAAAATTCTAGATTTTGCTTTAACTCTAAAATAAATAAAATTTATTAAGTATTGCTAAACATTACCGCAAGTGATCATCACCATTCATATGATTGACCAATCAAATCGTAGGATCTTGTATAATAAAACAATAGTGAAACTAAGAAAAAAACCAAAAAACATCAATAACAAGATATTTTACTATGTTAATGAATCTTTGTGCACTAATTAAAAGTTTTCAATACAAAATTTTATATTTAATTTTATATTCTTTATTCTAACTCTACCTAATTCTAACTTTAAATTTCTATTCTTTAATTAAATATGTAATAAAGCAGTGATGATCATCTGCAGTGATCTTTAGCAAAATTCAAATTTATTTTTTATTTTTATTAAAAATGTTTTTTATTTTGTTATAAAGATTTGCAATTAAAATAATATCTATAGTGTCAAACACTATAGATATATTTATATTATTTTTTTTTTTTTTTGAATATTAATGGTGAGACCATGTCTCTATCTTTATTGAAATTTAATTCGATTCTCTTACAATAAAAAGAATACATTTAAACTCCATATTCTAAAATAACAAGAAAAGAAACTCAAACTAGTTTATCTGTAGTCTAAACCAAATGTATTATTAAATTAATAAATATAAATTATAAATTTTTATTATAGAAATTTTAATATATATGAAGCTATCATTTCTGACTAAATACATACCTTAGATTTTAGCCTCTTTAAATATATATTAGAGTATACCAAAAAGCTTTAACAATGTGAAGTTCATGTGTTTTAAACTTTTAAACAACAATTAGCATTAATTCCAAGATATTATGGCCTTAAAATAATAAAGAATATATTAGATATAACATGCTTAACAGCAAATGAGTTGTAAAATTTAATAAAAATAGTAATTTTCACTCTTGATCATCTATATAATAAGTATAAAAAGTCTGATATTAGTAATTATCAGCTAAGCCAAGTATATTATAAATTTTTACAAATATATATAGCTGCTCGAGAAGAATTGTTTACTAATGAGTCTTGTAATCAGCTTCAGATATAAGTAAATATTTGGTTTTTTTTATAATTTTTTGATTACTAATAATTAATTTTATAGATATTTATTATGGATTGGGCCCAAGAATTTATTGAAATATTTTCAAAATATTCACAAAGTGGTCTTAAACTTCCAAAACTTTACTCTTGGTGCTATTATATAGTATCCAAAATTAAAGAATACAGATTAATAAATAGTATGACAATAGAAACTTATAATACTCTACATAAAAATTATATTAAAAATTCTTGTCGCGGCTGAAGCTGGAAATGGCTGAAGCTGGAAATCAGATAAGCTGATTTAAAAAAATATGTCCTACCAAAATCCACTTATACTCTTTTATTATTAAAACTAACCCTAAACCCTAACCTAACCCTAAAAAAAAACCCCTAACAAAAGGCCCTAAAATTTTTTAAAAATTTCATATTAAAATAATTAAAATTTCCAGCATCAGCCGTTTCCAGCATCAGCCGCGACAATTCTTATCGCATATCTAATAAAAAAAATTATATAAAGCAACTATTAAAAATGGTAAACCATATACTGATTAAAAAAAATTAAATTTTAACTTATAATATATAGTACAAATTACAATTTAATTACTAAATAGTATATGTATTTAATAATCACTTTTTTCAACGATTTTCTGATCAACAACAACAGCAAACCGAACAACAGAAAATGATATAGGAACGTTCAAAAAAGATACTTCTCAGTCTTACCTTAAAGTAATACAATTGTCAATGAAGCTTAAAAACGTGAAATACTGAAGAGCAGACATACTTTAGGTGGTTTTTCTTGGGATCAAGCCTTCTTCTGCTTGGAGATGGACTCTCTAAGTTATTTGGCATCCAAATCAGAAGGGTTTTCTGAAAACTGATATTACTTAAGTGTAAGTTGTTGTCAACAAAGTCTAGAAGACATGATACACTAAGGAGTAGATATAACTTGGATAGTTTTTCTTAAAGTCAAGTTTTTGCTATATTAGACAGACTCTTTAAGTTATTCAGCATCCAGATCAGAAGGGCTATTCTGGGAACAAGTAGTAGTCAAAAGATTCTCACTGAGATAGTTGAAGCTTGAAGAATTGCCTATATAACTGTAAAACTTACAGAAGTACCTCACATATTCTCGTTGTCCCTCTACTTTTTTTTTTAGCTTACCTTCACCAAAAGATCAACATATTGTTTATTTATCAAATTGGTTAGCATTGTTTACTTTTTCTGTCACAACAAACATGTGGATATACATAGAATGTGGACATGTGGATTACATGTCTCAGAAGTGGCAATTTAAATAAACAATGCTTCAAAACTAATAGTATGGATTTCTGACTTCTCTACAGTATCGATGTCAAAAAAGCTGATTTTTTTTGTCTTCTATAGTTTTTTTGCTTAGATATACTAATTATATAGATTAGAGTAGAGACTAGTTTAAATAGTATAGTATGTAATTTTTACAAAGCCTGATATAGGCTTATAATTGTGACCATCCATTGTAGATATATCCCATATTTTTTTTTCATTTTTTCTTTTTCTCCTTTATTTTCTTGTTTGTATCTTTTATTGTCTTCCCTTATACCTCTGTGTTTTTTTTATAAAATATTTTTTCTTTTTCTTTTACTTCCCTATATGAAGATGTCATCAGATTGGCAATATTCTATTGTAGAGTAGTGGTCGAACAAGCTTTCTGTCTAGGATATTATCTCAATTGATCGTACCTTTACAGTGCAGCAGGTCACCTATAGGTACATGTAGATAATCAGTTAGGTTATGTGAGGTAATCGCAGAATGTCATAGTCAAAGTTTTATTGTATTACATCTTTCACAAAAAGAGCCTTAATAAACAGGAATTACTGGCACGACCTAGCCTAAGTGGAAAAAAACAAGTATATGTATTTAATAGATTTACTAATAAATCTATTAAATACATATATTATTTAGTAATTAAATTGTTATTTGTAAAATATATTATGAGTTAAAATTTAATTTTTTAACCAGTAAAAATTATCGCTAACAATCAATTATTTTTTAGATTAAACGATATAAGTTAAGTATCCAAAAAATACTGAAAATTGAAAGGGTTCAGAAAACTTCTGTGAAATTAAATCTAGAAAATTTGGATCAATTTATTCAGAAAAATATAAATGAATTAGACTTATTATAGATCAATAGTTTTTATAATCTGTTAAATAGTCTTGATAAATTTTTGAAGAGAAATCACTAGTATCTATTCACAATGATCATCAATTAAAATTTTTTTCTTTGGCAGCATTAGAAAGTACTAATATAATTCATGCTTCATCTAATTTTCATAGTAAACTGATGTTTTCTAATATCATTATTAGCAGTAAAGTTGAAAGAAAAACCATAAATTGGTATAGTTTGGTAAGAATTATTTTAATATATTATATTTTTTATAATATACTAACTTAATAATATCGACAATAAGTGATATATAATCTAAATTAGGATATTAACTTTCTAGCTTATTTTGAGATCATATATAAAGTTAATAAATTTAAACTAAATTTGTATAGAAAAGTAGTACAATACATAGAAGAATACAAGTTTTCAATATTAAAACTACAAAGTATAAAAAAATCTTTATAGAAAGTTTACTTTGGATGAACTTGGCATTTCTTAAATAAACTTTTAGCTTAGTTATTAATGCATAGTTCTATTAAACGCTTAAATCTTAAGTTAATATGTATCTAGATGTTAAAAATTTGTTGCAAATAAGTCTTCCACACCAACTACTTTTCTTGTTTGTTACCTTTATAAGATCTACATAGATCACGATATAGTAAGTATAAAGATCCTTAAGCTCAATAAAGTTTTCTATTGTACGATCTTATTTCAATTTAACCTAGTAGTTTAAAAAAATCTATTTTTTTTTATTTTATTTTATTTTTTTATTTATTTATTATTATTATTGTTTTTTTTGAGAAGGCTTATATATATTTTGCATAAATACTGACTTCTTCAAATTTTATATTTTTGGATTGAAGCTGCAAGAATAATATGCAGACTTCAAGATAAACTTGGATTAAAAGAAGAGAAAGCATTAGCAGCTGCACTTTGCAAAAATAGTATACAAACTTGAGGTAGCCTTGAATCAAAGGAAGAAAGAAAAGTGTTAGCAGCTGCATTTGCAAAAACAGCATATAGACCTCAAGGTAAAATACGAAAGCATGTTGCAAACATGCTATACCAACTTCTTCATACCTTAATAGTAATAATTTTTTAGAAAAGCTTAAAAAGATGTCACTCTTAAGATGTCATGCTGATTTATTATAATACTATACTGACTTTTTTAATCTTCAATTTAATAGGCAATTGCTTATTATCTAAAAGTCAGCAATGATTAGGCCACTAGTCAAACTTATAATGATAGATGTTGTTATGAGAAAGAAATTAGAGTTAAAATGGTAAACATAAAGCAATTGCTTATTATCAATAATCTGCAGAGATGAAACACGCTAGTGGAATATATAACGCTAAATATATTATAAGGAAAGAATTGGATAAATATAAGGCAATTGCTTATTATCAAACTAGCAGAAATGTGGTATGCTAGTGAATATATAATGTTAGATGTTTTTATTTGATAATTAATCAATTTTTGGTTTTTTTCTTGCTTATCTTGCATATTTTTTAGGTCTTTGATCATTTTTAAACAGAAAATAGGTTTACTATCTTTTTTTTTCTTTTTATTGGACCACTTTTTCTGAATAAACAAGCTATCTATCTTTTTTTCTAACTCTTCTCGCATATTAAAAATGATTTTTTCTAAGCCATCTTTATTTTTTATCAAAATATGAATAACAAATGAATAGAAAAAAAAAGTATATTAATTTTTTCTTTCAATTGGTTTATACTTATGAATTAGAGTTGAAAAGAATGAATATACAGTAAGGCAATCTCTTGTTATTAATAATAATCAGCTGAGATATGCTACTAATAGAATATATAATATTGGATATTATGAGGAAGGAATTAGAGTTGAAAAGGATAAACATAAGGTAGTCACTTATTATCAAGAATCAGCAAAGATATGATATGCTAGTGAAACATATAACATCAGATATTATAATGAAAGAATTAAAGTTAAAACTAATGAATATAAGGCAGTTAGTTATTATTAAAATTTGGCTAAAATAGAACATGCTAATGGGACACATAATGCTAAATACTGCTATGAGAAAGAAATTGAAGTTGAAAAGAATAAGTATAAGGAAATCACTTATTACTGAAATTTAGCAAAGATGAAACATACTAGTGGTCATATAACGTTATGAAGAAGGAATTGGAGTTTAAAAAGATGAACATAAGGCATTCATTTATCATTAAAAATCTATATGCTTGTTGAATATATAATATTAGATGTTATGACAAAGGAATTAGGGTTGAAAAAAACAAGGCATTCATTTTATGCTTTTATAAAATTCCTTCAAATTTAGGTTATGCTCATTGTGAAACATTCTGACATTTACTATTATCAAAGTTTGGGTTAAAGATTAGAATTAATAACTATATTTAAGATAATGGCTATGAGATTTGGATTTTTTCTAGTTATATAATTATTTTTTAGAATTGTTTACAGGCTGTAATAAAAATTAAATTGTAAAATGTTAGTAAATTTTATTGGATCATTGGATCATTGATTACATAATTGATCTGTAATATCACAGATCATAATAAATAATATTTGTAAAAAGATTAAAAAATATTATATTTTGAATCATAATATAAAAATATATATTGTTTGTATATATTCAAGTTTAACGATATATGTCTTTTATTTTTTTTTTAAGTTTTATAACTAGCCTCTTTGGAACTACGGTTTTTATTCAAGTTTATAGGTAAGGAGAACCTCAGTACATTTATATGCAGACCCAGCTTGTATCACCAGTATATCACCACCACAATTACCTGTTATAAGAAGTCCTAAATGCTTTCCTAATACTCTTAGGACTAATTTATCCTTGAGCCGTTATTAGATAGAGCTTTCTATACTCACAATTTGGCTAACCTAGACTTTGGTAACTTATACTAAGTCTGAGAACAAGTACTTGTGAGCCAAAGCTGCTACCATTACCTACTTCTGTCCTTACAGAGTTTATCCAAACTCCAGTATATATTTTACAAACTATCACTGATACCTAAATTCTGTCAGTAATCTAAACTCTCAATCCAAATAGCCCAGAGGGGCTGTGATCTGCTCCTGGTCCCTATAGTTAGATTCTTTTCTTCTGGTTACTCATCTAGTGGCCTAGTTGGTGTAGTGTTTTGCCAAATACCAGTTCTTGTTCAGACTACTGAAATTGGTGTCTGAATCTCTTAGATAGCCTTTTATATAGTATCGTCAAAGATCTGTGCTACTTCTTTGCTCAGAACTTGCTAAGCAGACTTCCATGTGCTCTAATACCTGGATTTATACAGCCGTTTCACTCGGGTTTCATATAACTCATATATTAAACTACAGTTCCACAGCTTCTCAATAACCCCTAGTACAACCAAGTTTACAGATCTAATGATCCATCAGATTATACACAGTCTGCCATAACACATTCTGTAAAATTTGAATTTTGTTATCAGTGGAATTCGAACTTTTGTACTGCTACTTGGGGATGCAACAATTTAACCACTTTACTAAGTTGCTATACCCTGATATATATCTTTTATTCATCAACTATATGTAATAACTATTTATAACACCAATACTCTAAAGTCATCTAAAGGTCATTTACGTATATTCTCAATCTATCCAAACTCTTAAAGATCATCTAAATACCTTCTCAATCACCCCTCCAATAGATCGGAAACAAATCATTAATTATAATTGTTTAAACATCTAAATCACTTACAAATTTCATATATATTTCACCAGCATGCTCTATTTTGTCTGCTGATTTTTTGATAATAAGCAATTCCTTATATTCACATCACCTTTTTTAACTCTAGCATGCTAATTTTGATAAGTGATTGCCTTATGTTCATCCTTTTCAATTTCACTTCCTTTCTTATAACAGCATCTAGCGTTAAATGTTTCACTAGTGTGTTTTATTTTTGTCGAATGATTGTCTAATGTTAATCACTAATTCTTTATTGTAACAACAACTAGTATTATATATTCCATTAGCTTGCCCCCATCTCTGCTGATTTTTAATTATAAGCGATTACCTTATGTTTATCTTTCTCAACTCCAATTCTTTTCTTATAGCAATATACAATATTATATGTATTACTAGCATACCTCATCTCTGTCGACTTTTGATAATAAATGAATACCTTATATTTATCTTCATCACTGCAATTTTTAATAATAATAAATAAATATTTTATGTTCACCCATATTCCATTTTGGTAATATCCAATATTGAGTATTCTACTAGCACACTATATAATTTCTGAAAAACTCAGCTAAAACAGTGAATATGTATTTTCAATAAAAAAAAATTTTTTATAAAAAAAAAATGAACACATTTACCAATAAACAGTGACTCTACAATTTCACAAATGATGCACAGCAAAAACAACCAAGTTTAATGAAACTAATCTAAAAAAAAAGAAAAAAACGTTAATTTCAAAGAATCAAAAAAAAATTTTTCAAAAAAGAAAAATTATACTGTATCTTCAATAAACAATAATTCTATAAACTGGTGATATTGCAACCTGTAAATATACTTGCTGGCAAAACTTGAGCAAATTCCCAAACACAAAAATATAATCTTGATAATTTGCAAGTATATTACTTATATCTATAAAAACATATATCATTTATTTAAATAAAGATTAAAATCTTGAAACATTAATCAGATTTTGAATTTGGCATAGCCAAACCCAAACTATAATAAGCTAACAGGTAGATTCTAAACTATTGAGCGGTTTCCAAACTAGCAGGTACATTTAAACTAATGAGTAGGATCTAAACTAACGAATGCAGGTGGGTTAATTTTTAGTTAGTGAATATAATCTAAACTAGTAAAGATAAGATAATATACAGTTAATTTTTTCTATAATGAACTGATAATTCTATATAGAAAAAAAATGGTCATTATAGAAATTTACTATGTTTTGTAAATTTTTAAAAATTTGAATTTGTTACATATATGTATGTATATACATATCTAGAGTCGACCATAATACATATAAAAATCTCTACATTTTTAAATATGATTTTTACTAATTGATTTGTATCATATTTATATAGTAATTGCAGATCATTTTCTTTAGATGACTCACAGATTATCAATTAATAATTCAGTCAATAACTCTATTTACAATAAAACTTTACATCATACTGCTAACTAGTTAGCCTAAAATAATCCTTATTTTAGTTCATTTGTAAGTAACTTATCATCAAATGAATGAATCTATGAACTTAATGATCTTTTCCCAAAAGCTATGCATATCCCAACTGACTCTGATGCATCCTTGTAATATAATAATACCAAATTACAACTTTTCTGATGAAGTTCACAACAAAGACTTTCATTATACTAGATTAATGGCAGGTTTTATTCAAGAAGATGATAATTCATATTTACCAATTTCTATATATAATTCCAACTTGGAACCTTTACTATTCTCTGATTTATTTACAGATAAAAAAGAGTATTTTCATGATATATTAAACCAGAGCTATTCAAATATAATGCATTCTGAAACATATAGAAAATACATAAAATAATGATTAATAAATATCAACCCAAGATAGAGGCTTTATCATTATTGGCCTTCATAGTCCTATCTTTAATTAGAAAAGCTAAGATATCACCAAAACACTCAACATCAAATATGATAAAATCATTCAAATTCA
>CAJVPZ010000961.1:0-16148 GCA_910592135.1 Racocetra fulgida | reverse complement strand
GGCTGATCCGTGTCGATCAAAATAAACAATTCTATTGGCTTTAGGTCACGTGATGGACACGGCTTTAGACGACCCCACAAAATAGAAATTTCCATTTTTCTATTTAGTATTTGTTTTTAGGTTGTTGTACTACTAATCAGTAAGTCACATTGGCTAGAGTTACAAATAGGATTGATCGTTGGTTACTAAACAACAGATGGTTGGTAACCCAACAGAGAGTTAGTAACCAAAAAGGCATATAAGCGAGGCTCCTTGATATAAAAGTATCATAAGTCGAATTACACTTATATTAGAAAATAATACCCTTTAATGTCCCTTATAATAGTTTATTTAGATAACGATAATAGTAGTGTTAGTATTAGTATTATTTGTACAGTTATTTTCGCAATTCTATTTATCTTAATAAAGATCTGATTTTCGTATACATTTAATGGCGTCTCTCCATAATAATATATTAAAGTCCCTTGTGAATAATAAACTAACCCTAAATAAAGAAATAAGAACATTATTAATAATCCCGTTAATTGTAGTACAAAACGTCAAAATTACACATATACTTATCTTCGAACCCTCATATTTTTCTAACTATATAGCGGTGAATACATTTCTGGTACATTGTTTTGCAGATTTGAGATAATTTTAGTTTTCATTTAGCTATTCACTTTATCTTTGGTATTGTGATTATCGTTACATCTTAAAACTATGGCTGATGAATTTAATCTTGAAAGAGTTAAGGTTTATGGAAAATGTGCCACTTGCAACCTCTATAACACGTCAAGAGCTTGGTGTAAATCATGTGATCCTTATAAAACAATCGAAGGATGGACTAGTGGAAATAAGGATATTGACAATTGTATTAAAGAATTTCAATTTAATGCTACAAACTATGAAGATGTTGTCGAATGGATTCCTTTTAATAGATTAGTTAATATTCAAAACATTGGTGATAGTCTTTTAGCTACATGGTTGGATGGAATACGATATGTTGATTATGAAGATAAATATGGATATACACAGTCACGTATACCATCTTATAATGTGAATCTTAAAGCATTAAATAGATCACCAAATTTAATAGATATGCTAAAAGAAGTAAGTTAGTTATTGTTGCTTTATATTAATATATATTGCTTTATTTTAATTCATATTTATATTAAATAAGTTTATAGATTACGTACAGTTAAAAAAGAATAGTAATTTTAAAGTATATGGGCTAACTCAAAACACAAACACAAATGAATACATGTTAGTATTCGATGAATTTAGTTCTCTGAGACGTGAAATGTATGGAAAATGTGCAAATTGCACCAGAAATAACACATCCTACGCTTGGTGCCAGTCATGTGACCCACAGGAAACAATACGAGGATGGACAAGTGGAAATAAGGAAGTTGATAATTGTATTAAAGAATTTCAACTTAAAGCTACAACGTATGAAGACGTAATCGAATGGATTCCTTTTAATAGATTAGTTAATATTCAAAACATTGGTGATAGACTCCTAGCAACATGGTTAGATGGAATACGATATGTAAATTATGAAGATAAATTTAAACCGTCACGTAAACCATCATATAAAGTGGAGCTTAAAGCATTAAATAAATCACCAAATTTAATAGACATGTTAAAAGAAGTAAGTTAAAAATATTTATATTGTACTATTATAAATTGCTTTATTTTAATATTTAATTTATATTTATATATTAAATAAGCTTATAGATTACGTAAGTGAATTGAAAGTATGTGGACTAACTCATAACACTGCAGCAAATGAGTATATATTGGTATTTGTTTAATAAATTTGATAATGAAAGAAGTTCAGGTTGTGGATTTTGTGCAAATTGTAACCTCTATAACACGTCAAGAGCTTGGTGTAAATCATGTGATCCTTATAAAACAATCGAAGGATGGACTAGTGGAAATAAGGATATTGACAATTGTATTAAAGAATTTCAATTTAATGCTACAAACTATGAAGATGTTGTCGAATGGATTCCTTTTAATAGATTAGTTAATATTCAAAACATTGGTGATAGTCTTTTAGCTACATGGTTGGATGGAATACGATATGTTGATTATGAAGATAAATATGGATATACACAGTCACGTATACCATCTTATAATGTGAATCTTAAAGCATTAAATAGATCACCAAATTTAATAGATATGCTAAAAGAAGTAAGTTAGTTATTGTTGCTTTATATTAATATATATTGCTTTATTTTAATTCACATTATGTATTAAATAAGTTTACAGATTACGTACATTTAGAAAAAAATAGTACCCTTAAAGTATATGGACTAACTCAAAACATATCAACAAATGAATATATGTTAGTATTCGATGAATTTGGTTCTAAAAGAATTAAGAAAAATGGAAGCTGTGCAAATTGCAACCGAAAAAACACATCGCTAGCTTGGTGCCAGACATGTGACCCACAGAAAACAACACAAGGATGGACAAGCGGAAATAAAGATATTGACAATTGTATTAAAGAATTTCAACTTAAAGCTACAGCATATGAAGACGTAATCGAATGGATTCCTTTTAGTAGATTAGTTAATATTCAAAACATTGGTGATAGACTTTTAGCAACATGGTTAGATGGAATACGATATGCTGTTGATGAAAATGGATATGGATATAGATATACACAGTCACGTATACAATCGTATGGAGTTGAGCTTAAAGTATTAAATAGATCACCAAATTTAACAGATATGTTAAAAGAAGTAAGTTAAAAATATTTAAATTATTATTGAACTATACTAATATATATATTTTTTATTTAATTCATATTTATATGTTAAATAAGTTTATAGATTGTGTACAGTTAAAAAATAATAGTAAATTTAAAGTACATGGACTAACTCATGATACTGCGACAAATAAGCATATGCTAGTATTTGTTATGAATTTGATTCTAAAAGAATAAAATGGAATGGAAAATGTGCAAATTGCAACCGAAATAACACGTCAAGAGCTTGGTGCCAGACATGTGACCCTTGGAGAACAACACAAGGATGGACAAGCGGAAATGAGAATGTTGATAATTGTATTAAAGAATTTCAACTTAAAGCTACAGCATATGAAGATGTAATCGAATGGATTCCTTTTAGTAGATTAGTTAATATTCAAAACATTGGTGATAAACTTTTAGCAACATGGTTAGATGGAATACGATATGTTGTTGAAGATAAATATGAAAATGGATATAGATATACGCAGTCACGTACACAATCGTATGGAGCGGAGTTTAAAGCATTAAATAAATCACTAAATTTAATAGATATTTTAAAGGAAGTAAGTTAAAAATATTTAAATTACTGTTGTATTGTACATGTACTAATATATATTTCTTTATTTTAATTCATATTTATTTATTGAATAAGTTTATAGATTGTGTACAGTTAAAAAAGAATCGTGAATTTAAATATATGGACTAACTCATGACGCTGCAGCAAATATGTATATGTTAATATTTGCTAATGAATTTGATTCTAAAAGAAGATCATGGAATGGAAAATGTGCAAATTGCAACCGATATAACACGTCAAGAGCTTGGTGCCAGACATGTGACCCACAGAAAACAACACAAGGATGGACAAGCGGAAATGAGAATGTTGATAATTATATTAAAGAATTTCAACTTAAAGTTACAGAATATGAAGATGTAATTGAATGGATTCCTTTTAATAGGTTAGATAATATTCAAAGCATTGGTGATAAACTTATAGCAACATGGTTAGATAGAATACGATATGTGAATAAAGCTGTTAATGCATATGTACATAAACAGTCACGTATGCAATAGTATGGGGTGGAGCTTAAAGCATTAAATAAATCACTAAATTTAATAGATATGTTAAAAGAAGTAAGTTAAGAATATTTAAATTATTGTTATATTGTACTAATATATATTGCTTTATTTTAATTCATATTTATATATTAAATTAGTTTATAGATTATGCACAGTTAAATAAGAATAGTAAAATTAAAGTATATGGTCTAACTCATGACACAACCACAAATGAATATATGTTAGTATTTGTTAATGAATTTGATCCTAAAAGAGAATTTCAAAATGGAAAATGTGCAAATTGCAACCGAAATAACACATCGCCAGCTTGGTGCCAGACATGTGACCCTCAGAAAACAACACAAGGATGGACAAGTGGAAATAAGGTTATTGACAATTGTATTAAAGAATTTCAACTTAAAGCTATAAATTATGAAGACATAATCGAATGGATTCCTTTTAATAGATTATATAACATTCAAAAGGTTGGTGAAGGAGGGTTTGGCTCAGTGTTTTCAGCAATGTGGTTAGATGGTAAAAGAATAGTTTCAGGTGAAAAGGAGAAATATACTCAATCACGTACATCGTTATGTATAGTTGCACTTAAGACATTACCTGGCTCACAAAAGAATTTTTTAAAAGAAGTAAGTTAAAATAATTTATTAAAATAATTTATTTATGACTTAATATAAATAAATTATTAACATCATAAATTTATTTATTTGACAAGTTTAAAAGTTATGTAGAATGTAGATTGGCGGGTAATGATCTTGAGGTGTATGGACTAACTCAAAACACAATTAATAATGAATATTTAATAGTATTTCAATATGCAAACAAAGGAAGTCTTCATAAATTTTTATTATCTAGTTTTAACGTGCTTGATTGGAAAAGTAAATTAAAGCAACTTGTTGAAATATCAAGAAACTTATCGATAGTTCACAAAGCCAAATATGTTCATGGAGATCTTCATAGCGGTAATATATTAGAACATCAATATCTTAACGGAAATCTAAGATCTTATATTGCTGATCTAGGATTATCTAGAAAAAATGATGAATCTGATTTAGATGGCATTTATGGCGTTTTACCTTATGTTGCCCCTGAAGTATTAAATGAACGATCATATACAATTGCAGCAGATATTTATAGTTTTGGTATTATTATGACTGAAATGTCTATAGGAAGACCACCTCATTATGATATTGAGTATGATGAAGCGTTGGCCATTCAAATATGTAACGGATTACGTCCCGAATTTGCTGAAGGCACTCCCGAATGCTATATTCAATTAGCAAATCAATGTATGGATGCTAATCCTTCTAATAGACCAACTGCGTCTAATATCTATAATGAACTATTAAAATGGTGCAGTATAGTAAGTGATGGCGTTACAAAAGATAACAATGAATTAGCAATATTAAAGGCATTCCAGTCTGCTGATGTTATTATTCCAAAATTATCAACCATATTGCCAATTTGTTCTGAAGATAAACTAACAAGTAAACTACTTAGTTTTAAAAACCTTTCTGCGCCAATTGGTAGATAATGACACTTATCATATTTGATTTTTAATTAATCAATAAAGGTTTAATGACTTTTTAATTTTTTTAGGTTCTAAAAAATGTGATTTTTCAATTCCTGAATAATGATATTTCATGTAATTATTCAATAATTTAATTTATTAACATAAAAAATGGGTATTAATCTATAAATTCTTTCATTTCTATAGCCAATGATGGAATTTTTTGAATAAATATATTTCGGATATATCACTCTGGTTTGGTCGTCCAATTTCTAATAAGACTGGTATTACGCAACAAAGTTTCATAATTAAACTTTCGCTTGTGTAACATATATAATTTGGAGTGTAACCTTATAATAGTCTATGCGAAGTTTAAAGCATACTTTAATTAGACTTTATATCGTTATAAGACATAACTGTAAATAGTAGATAGCTTATTTTAGAGTCTATTTGTGGATATATATAGAACGTTTGTATTTTAGTTCTTTAGTTAGTTAATAATTTAGTCATTTCTTTAGATTTAGAGAAGGTCTCTTTGGGAAAGGGTTTGGTTTTAGTAAGTTTGGAACTTGCTAGGTTGGTTAGTTGAATAGGAATATTGGTTACTTTAGTGTCTGGGACACAATAAAGGATATTGGTTTAGTATTTTATGGTGCCTTGTGTGTGATAATATACAATTGGTTTCTCATATTAATGTTTACGACCTAAGCTAAATTGGCTCAGCCGATGTAAAGTCTCTTCCACTGGTCGTAACACTGGTCCATTGTTGTTTTTTTTCGTCCGATTTCAGTTTCTAAGTGGTTTCTAAAATTGGGTTCTAATAATCCAACGATTATGCATTTTTTTTAAAAAAATTCAATTTACTACTTATAAAGACCAATCTGAAATGGTCTCAATTCCGAATAATCATTTAACTAGTTTAAATATAGTAAGATGTGTCGGCTTGATTAATTTATTTATTAAATATTAACATATAAAAAAAATTGTAATTGATCTAAATGTAATATAATCGATCCATTTTACGTTAAATAAAGCAAAATGAATAAAATTTCGAAAAAATATTAAGTAATATTCCAGTGATACATAAAGATCCGTGTCATTTCACCGACAATCAATTTACCGACAATTTTTCATTTCACCAACAAACATCAACTCTAATTCTAAACTTGACCCTAACGAAAATGACCGGAATTATTTTGACGATGAAATGACTGTCGGTGAAATAAACTATTGCAGTATTGGTGAATTATTTGTCGGTGAACTAAGTTGTCGGTGAAATGAAATGAGCGGAACTCGGTTGTATGAATTTATCGAAAATTCGTGAACTTTTTTGAACTCCTATGACTTTCACCCCTGATAATTCCACCTCTCCTTTTCAATGGAGATTACCATCTATATACAATATGATATCTTTTATCATAATCTAAACAGCCTAACAAAAACCAAATTAAATTTGTTTTAAAAGAAAGGTGATGATACTTCATGTTTTGGCGAAGATCTAATGAAATGCGTTTTTGACTCCATTCAATATGTGATTTATCACATATTATAATCAAAACATGATGATTAACTAATCAAAATTTTGACTGTGATATTTGCGTGATGTGAATAAAAAATTCATTATCGATATACATTATCATAGTAACATCTACTTTTTACAAACCGTATTACAATCTTTAGTCTAAATTATTAAATAAAACTATCACATTATATATTTGACTAAACCAACATTTACATTTACATCTATTCCGCAATTAACTTAAACAACGTAAGATGTATGTATTACAATCATCATTATTAAATTAATTTGTTTAACAATATAGCAATATTATAAAATTCTTCAAAGCTTACCTAAAATATTTTGGCATCTAAATAATTTCGGTATCTGCGTATCTAGCAAACTGGTATTTCAGCTTTAACATAATGGGTATTAATATTATTATGAAGTAAAGTTTATATTTATTAGCAATTGTATTATGTTCTTAAAAAAGTATCTTAAAGTGCATAAATAAGTTACCTGGCAACAGGTTCAACAATAAAAAGCTACGAAACCTTTTTATATTGTGTATTTTTACGCGATTTACCTATTGACAATCTCGCTAGTAAAAGTTCCAAAGTTTTTAGGATTAGAGAAGCTAAAGCCTTGCTGAACATAAACGTGAAATATCAAACTACATTATGTTTTAAAAAAAAAGTTGTAACGCATTTGTGAAACTCAATTTTAGTATTGTACAAGGTAAATTAGCCGATCAGCGAGAATTTCATGATAACGACCCACTAGGGTGTGCAGCGCTATAATAAATAAAAACATAGTTAGGGTAATATATGTCGATCATTATTTGCGGATTTTGCTATGGTAATTTCGAAATATTTCAGGTACATTTTTTAGCACTTTGACTTTATTAATATAACTAATATAAAAGTTAAATTAAATATATAAGCTTGGGCTACAATGTAATAGAGCGATTTTTTTAATAATAATATTTTATAATCCAAAAAATAGATTTGAAAAAAATATTATTTTTTAATATGACAATAAATGTAAATAAAATGTTAGTTTGCAACTTTTTAAAAAAAACGGCTCTATTGAGGGGTTTCAAAATTAAAAAAAAATAGCGTATTTCGGAAATAAATGGGAGTTTAAAAAATTTTATTTGTGTATCAAAATTTTGAAATCGGAAAATGAAATGGGAGTGTCTAGAGACCCCCATTTGACGAAATAAGTAAACTTTTCTTGTTTATGATCATTATGCAGATCAAAGAACTAATACGTAATAGCAATAGCAATACAGCGTAAATAATAAAACTTTCGCTCAATTACTTTATATAATTTACATAACTTATTGCTCCTTTGCTTACCTTCACTTAAATCTTTTTTATATAACTTATTGAATCTTCGCTTAAATTATTTATAACTTATTGAATCTCTTAAGTTATTTATAACTTATTAAACCTTCGCTTAAATTATTTATATAATTTATTAAATCTTCGCTTAAATTATTTAAGCTTACTGAACCTTCGCTTAAATTATTTATATAATTTATTAAATCTTCGCTTAAATTATTTAAGCTTACTGAACCTTCGCTTAAATTATTTATAGCTTACTGAACCTTCGCTTAAATAATTTTATAATTTATTGAATCTTGCTTATATTATTTTTTATATAACTTACTGAACCTTAAATTATTTTCAATAATTTATAAAACTCATTTAATATGGCTCCAAAGAGAATTTTTAAGCAAACTACCAAAGACCAAAAACTTGCAATGGTCATGTTTATTGAAAATCCTGCAAATCAAAACATTATTGATAGAAAAGCAGCAATGGGTGCTCCTATAAGTGGCAAGCCTATAACAAAAAATGCAGGATTTGCACAAATAGCCTTATTTGTAAATAAGCGCTGCAAAGACAGTAATTGGGATGCTAAAATTGTAAATGGCCGGTGGACAACTTACAAAAAAACATATATGGAAACTCGAAGATCAATTGAAAAGTCTGGATGGGATTAACTGAAAAAGATCATGAAAATGGTATTAATATCATAGAAGCAAAGCTTGAAGATTTATGTCCATACTATAGTAGAATTGATGCAATATATAGGCAAAAACAAAATGTTAAACCAACCTATCTTGAAAACTTTGGTTTAAATAATCAAAATTATAATGAGGATATATTAAGCGGTAAGTATAATTTTAAATTTTATAAAGTATTTAAATTATGATATTAATTATATAAATTTTAAAGAAGATGATGATAATATTAATAATATTCAAAATCTAACAAATAATTCATTTGATGATAATGATATGGATAAAGAAGACAAATTGGAAAATGGTAATAATTTATTATTATATACTATTATTATATAACAAGTTGTTTAATTAGTATTTATTATAAAAAAGAAGATAGACGAAATGAAAAAACATCACTATTATTTATCTTAGATGAATTTACCTTGGACAATGATAATAATATATCTATATTAAATCATAAATATAAATACTTATATATAAATTAATAAATAATATTTAAAGAAAGCGATAATAATAATCATAATAATAATTCAGATTATGAAACAGAAAATGATTTAACTGGTATGTATTTATTTATTTATATATTTAATTATTAAAAAGTATTTACTATTAATAAATAAATTAATATTTATTATAGATGAAGAATTAAATAGACTGAATTCTAATATAAATAAACAAAAATATAATTCAAATGATAATTCATCTAAGCGTCAACATTTAATAACATCAGACAAAAATAAAAATAAGAAACCAATTTTTGCAAAGAATATATACTTTAATGCAAAACAAAAAAGTCTTGAAATTGTGCAAGATTGAATAACAATTGAAAAAGATATAGCTGACATAAAGAAATATGAAGTTGAACAAAGTTATTAATCGAAGAAAAAAAACTTCAGTGGGAAAAAGACAAGACAGAAAAGGAAGAAGTAAAAGATAAAAAAATTCAACAATAATATTTTTTTAGAACTTATACATCAAAGAAAATCAATTACTGATATTAAAGAAATATTAACTTTTTTTAATAATTTATAATTTAATTAGTTATTATATAAGCGATATTTTATATAGTTAATATAATATATAATTTATAATTTAATTAATTATTATATAAGTGATATTTTATATATTTAATGTAATATACTGTATTAAGTAAATAATATAAAAATAATTATATAATAATATAATAATAGTAATATAAAAATAATATCGTTTAAACTATATATTTTTTGATGATTATATTTTATAATTATAAATTATTTTTTTGAAGAACTAGATTTTGTACATATTTACACATTTTTTTAGCTTCTTCATTCAAATTACTATCTAATACATTATCTACAGTTATTGAATCTGAACTAATTTCATTAATATTTTCTTCCCAAATATTACTATTTTTTAATGCTAAATTATAAAGAATAAATGTTGCTTTAATTATATCTAAAACAAATTTTAAATGTTTTTTAGATAATATTTGTGTTCTTATTCTATTTAAACACCCAAATCTTCCTTTCCAAATTTCATTAACATGTTCAATTCATACACGTTCTTTAGCAAGCATTTCATTAAAAACTGTATTTCTATAAATATTAGCTTGTGGTTGCTTATAAGGAATTATTGTTGTTAGAGTAAGCTGATAACCACAATTTGCTAATAAATATTCATATTTACTAAAAAATTTATCTGAATCTTGATAAAGTGGAGTAGATTTATAGGCAGTTAAATCTGTAACAGATCCTGGCCACCCAAAGTTTGCAAATCGAATAAATTTTAAATCATCACAAACTAATTATACAGTTAAAGTATATTGCTTTTTTCTATTATAGTAAATTTCACCATCTTCAAATGGCTTGTATTCAAGCACAATATCAGTTCCATCTAAAAATCCAATACAAGCTTTGAATCCTGATAATTGTTCTATTCTGCTACTAATTTGTTGTTGTTTAACAGAATTAGGCCATTATATATAAGTACTTCCAATTGAATTAATTGCTGCTACAATATGCTTTATATACTCAACTACAGTACCAATTTCTAAACCCCATTGTCTAGCAAATCATTCTACAGAAGCACCATTTCTATTACAACCTAATCATTCTAATGTTACTGCTAATTGTTGCCAAACTGGTCTTTGAGAATGTTTAGATTTCTTTAAAAAATCTGGATTATTGTGAATGAGGCTTTCTATGTGCCAGAATATCTCTTTACTAACTCTAGTAATTTGCTTAAAATTATAATCATTATAATTAAGTAAAAGAACTTGAAAAAAATCATTAGATTTAATTTTTCTTTCACGCAAAGTTAGATATCGATCCAATTCTATAGCTTGCATTAATTCTAATAATTCGTTAATTTCTTTATCCAGAGCATTAGTAATAAACTTATTCGTGCAAGTTGAATATTCATTTATAAGTGTTTTTAAAAGATTATTTATATTTTTAATTTGACGTTGCTGATATGAAATTTTAGGCATACCAAGTATAAAATATATTAGGAAGTAATAACGATATAGATATGATAATTAATCAAAAAATATATAAATAAGTATATTCAGATTTTGATTAGAAAATAAATAAGATTGATACATAGCTTATTTGATAATAAATATGTCATCTATTTTTATCAAAATTAAATTTCCGCATTTTAATTCTGAAACCCCTCATTATATTAAAGAAAATTTTTTTATTTATTTGTTAAAAAAAAAATTCTATAATTAATCTTGTTTTCTCAAAAAATATATCTTGAGGTTTCTTCAACTATTATGAAGATAATTAAATTCAAAATTAATATTTAACTCAGATATAATATTTAATTCAAACCAATAGTTATATGTTTTATTATATATGCATTAATAAGATATATTATAGTATCACTTAATTATTAATCAATTAAAAATTTTAAAATTTAATATATATTGTTAATTAAATAAAAATGCCTAGATACTCGAATAATTCCAAACATCATAAGCAACACCAACATCTTGCAAAAATTTGAAAAAGATCATCAATTTAAGAAGGTATTGATAATCCTAAAAATATATCATCAACTAAAACGTTCAAAGTATCCAATACTACTAATACAAGTGAATCGAATGATAATTAAATATTACTATAACTGATAAGTTTACATTGACAAATTTCAAATCAATGAATTTGGATGATTCTAATTTTAGAAAAAATTTGGAACATTAAAATTATATTGACAAACTAATGGAATATATATGTGAAATAGATAATAAATTATTATCTGTTATAGTAATGTTTACCACCAAACTTACTCGTGGATTAACTCAACAAAATTATGTTAAAAATAAGTTACTTATTATTGTTCTTGATTTAGATAACAAAGATTTAGAACCAGCATTAGCTTTACTTGGCTCAATACGTTATACTAAGGGTAAACAAATTAGACATATTTATTCTACTTATTTACAAAAAAAAGAAAAAGATTTTATTGAAAAAAATCTTTATCATTCCGAAATTGATTCAAATTTAATAAAAAAATCTATGCAATCACTTACACGTCAAGTAGAAGTTCTTAAAAATAAAAACCAATTACTATATAGCAAGATAAGTAAAACTAAACAAATTCAAAAATGATACAAGTCTAAGGCATATAGGATCTCTGTAATTAGTGATAAGCAATTTAAAATAGAAGTTAAAAAATGTATTTTGGCAACAAAATCAACCTATAATATTCAAACTATTCAAATGGCAACTCAATTATGCCAAATTGGTTATATGTCATATAAGTCTGCAACTGAATGTAGTAAAAAAGTAATTGAATGATTAATTGGCAAAAAGCCAAATAAGTGGTTTTCAGCATGCACTTTGGTTGGATGGCATAAGGATGTTGCAGCAATATATGCAAACCAAAAATGTTTAATTGCAAAAGAATCGAAGTTGTTTGCTTATGGAATTATGGCCAATGAATCAACATGAGGAGACCAAAAAATTTTTATTATTTGTTTTACATTTTGGGATATTACAATAAATAAACCAAATCTAGTTTTACTTGAATTAGAAAATCTTAAATGTTGTAATGGTCAATCTATTGCACAAACTACAGTTGATACTGTCTAACTGCATAGGATCCATGGACAAGTATTTTATGCATTTAAGCAGTATATGCAATTAGACATACTATTAAAACCTTGTGTAATATATAATTATCCAATAAAATTTATTTATTAAATCATATGACAAAAATTAACAAATTATTAATATAAAATGTTTCTAATCATAGTTTATTATTAAGTTAATCTATCTTATATTTCTAATTAAAGTTGTTGAGAAGATCTTTATGATTCTAATAGTGATTAAATTATTAAAATTGGTCTAGTAGTTCATGAGATATGATATAAAATCTTTGCAGATCTTCAAAGAGATTTTATACAATCAGGAAAAATCTTTTGATCATATCTTATGAACTACTTGGCCAATTTTGATGATTTAACTACAATTAGAATCATAAAGATCTTTTCTACAACTTTTATTAGAAATGTAAGATAGCTTAACTTAATAAAAAACTATGATCAGAAGCATTTTTATTATTTTTCTAAATGCATATTTAATTATTTTTTATGCATTATGCAAATAAAGAAATTATGCATTTATTATTAGAAACCAAGTTGGTGAACAGAAATTTTATGCAATTAGGCAGTATATACAATTAGACAGTATGCATTTAAATAATATCAACTGTATTTTAAATTCCTGTAAAAAAATATGATTTAGATCCAAAATCATATCTTACTTGGACTACAAATAACACTGCGTACATGTCTGAAAAATATAATAGAGCCATTAAATTATTTAACTATAATAATCAAGTATCTTCATTTTGTATATTTTGTGGTTTACACTCTGCACATAGTAGAAACTAGATTTTTAACACAAAAACATCTATTTAATTTTTTACATTTACTTTGGCAACTTTTTAATGAATACAATGAGAGCAAAAAATATAATCCAATAAATATAAAAAATAAATATATATTAGATCTTTACTATGAATTATTTAAAGTTCAATTTATTAAATTTCAAAAATCCCTCTGTACCCGATGGCTTTATGAACTTCAAACTGCTCATCAATTTATTAAAAGAAAAAAATCAATTAAATTATTTACAGATTGGTTTTTAAATAAATTATGTATAAAAAAAAATACACCTAAATCATATATTACTAAGTAGAGGCTTTTACAAAATTGGATTAATGATCCTTTTCTTCAAATTCAAATTGAATGTCTTATTAAATTTGGTAAAAAAATTTACGAACCAATTATGACCTTTCTTGTTACTTCAGATCCACAACCTCAAATATTATCTGACAATGGAGAACTTGAACAACTTCCAGCAGGTAGACGTGTATATGAAATGCCCGATGTAATTCTTCAATAGAATAAAATGTTACAAACAATTATTAATAATGTATATATATTTTTTGGCGATGAACTATTAAAAGCTATGAATATTTTAACTGATGATTATTTTAAAAATTTAGTTAATAATTTAATTAATGGGGCAGAAATCACTAAATTCATTTAATAATTGGATGATTAATTGGATACATTTACCACTTAGTATATGTTATTTAGAAAGTAACAATGGAAATGATTTTGCTTTAAGCTATATAAAAGTTGTTTTAAAAAACAATTGGATTCGAGTTCCATCATTAAAAGCACTTTGTTATTCAATGTTATTGCAAAAAGATATTGATAAAAACATCGAATTTAATGATTTTGGACTTTATAATGCTCTTAAAAATTTTGAATTTAGACAAGAATTTTTTTGTTTTGCAAAATCCTTAAAAGGACAAATATATAAATATCCTTTAATTTATGAATTTGTTAAATTTTGAATATGGTATATAGTCATTCATCAACAGCAAATCGAGGGGTTGTTTAATAAATATGATTTAAAGTGTCATGAACATGCATGATAATACAAAACTTGTTAAACGAAGTTTAGCAACAGATGATATTGATATGAATTCTGTAAATTTAACTACAGAAAAATTAACTATACAAAGAAAAATTCAACATCAACAAGAAATTATAAATAGCTCTATATCATTTAGTGAAAATAATGCAGATATATTATTTAATAAATTATTTGAAAAAAAATAAATTATAAAATTTATAATTTGGATTTAATGCTGATTTATTATTGAAAAAATAAATTATATAACATTAATATTTTAAATTTATTAACAAATAGATAAATACCAATAAATTTTTCGTAACCACAAAAAAATCCGTAAAACTTTAAAAAATCCGCAAATAATGATCGACATATATTACCCTAACTATGTTTTTATTTATTATAGCGCTGCACACCCTATGGCAACGTGCTTAATTTGTTACAAGTTAAGTATTACTTTTTGATGTGTTTACCTTTCCCATCTTCGACGTGTTCATCAAGAAAATAACACAGAAGTGATTAATAACGAACAAAATTTAAGTGAAAAGCGAGTTGAGGTATGTTTCTATAAATGATCAATTGTATGAAACATCTTTCTAACTTGTTTGTTTATGACCTCTTTAGGAAGAACATACAAGAAGGTATAGTCTTAGAGGACAAAAAGAAATTAATTATGCTGAAATTTCCGATTCAGATATTTCGGATCCATATCATGTAGTTATTCTTGTTACTTTTCCCGCAATAAAAAATCATACATTCTCATTATTTTCGAAATTCATCAAGTATCAAGCATACGAACGTGAATGGACAACCTGGAATGCAAATCCTCCAGTTATATCACCATACAGGCCAATTATAACGAAAGCAACATATTATCAGATTTCAACCCATATAATTTGCGCCTTCAACACAACAATACATCTTGTTAAGAAAACAACAGAAAGTACTTTATATGAAAAAATCGAAAAACTTCTCAAGATGAGAAACAAATTAATTTTAAAGAGGCCAATAACCGAAAAACTTTATGCAATTTTCCAGGCAGATTATTCGGAAATTATTTCAAAAATAATGACAGAGACAGAAACTGAAGATAGTGAAATGAGCGAAGAATCAAGATTTCTTTTTTCATAAGGCACACCTTACTAGACTTTGTTGCAATGTTCAAGTATCTGTCACCCAAGGTTCTGGTTTGGGATATGTCCGAAAGATCATATATTGTTGAATGTCTTTCACCCATACTCCGAGCCTTCAGAAATGCATTCCCCGACGTGAAGTACGAGTGGATCGAAAAGGATGTTACTGCTATTTTCATAATTCCTGGAACACCTGATAAAAATTGACCGAATGATTTTTCGGCCGTTCCGATTAAGTCA
>CAJVPZ010000960.1:0-16151 GCA_910592135.1 Racocetra fulgida | reverse complement strand
GTTATAATTAATAGTTATATATAGATATCAAGAATACAATTTATGCAATTTGTAGGTCAATACATATGTACTGTAAACGTTAATATGTAGCCCTGTTTCAGTAACTGCACGGTGATTGTTTTTAGCAAATAATTGGGGTTTTTTTTGATATATATTCAATATTTGTTGGAGAAGGAAAAATTTGAGCACATAGTCTGAGCAGCGCAGCTCAGAGCATATAGTCTAAGCAGCGCAGCTTAGAGTATGCACTGAGAAATAATAATAGTAGTAGTTATACAATTGTTTTAATTTTGTGAAACCTCCTATTTCCTAAGAAAGTTAATCTGTGAAACTTGATTTCCCAAATAATTTCTTAAAGAGCAAAAAAGCAACACTAAATCTCTATAAAGAGAATTTTAACGTAGCACCAAAAAAAAACGATTATTTCTGTGCGCTAACTAACTAACTAACTAAATAATAGTTAATAATTTTGGTAATTGTTATACGTACAAGCATTTTAATTACTGCATATGTATGTAATTGTTTGGGTCAAACCTGACAAACAATCCTGAATTCAGCTAACACTAACTTACCTACTGCATACGAACTTGTTAGGATTTTGGTTAATGAGCATGCTATGGTTATCGTTTATTAACACGAAAATTAAATTCTAATAATGTTTACTTTATTACTAAAAAGCTGAAATATAAATAAGTGGATCCATATTAATAAAATTTTGTCACTTCGCAAACAAGAAAAAAAAAATATTCGTCTTCCGAAACCATAATTTTGTTCTCTCATTTTAATAAAATACCATTTGGGTTGTTGCCTAGCAAATCGATGCTTAGAGAGGTTCTAACAGAAATTGAGATTTTTAGTGGATTATATTCCCAAGTATGTGCTTTATTTATAGTAAAAGTTTGGTACTCATTAGCATATTATAATATAGTACAATTTTGTACGCAGTTTTTTTATTTAATCCGGGGTTATATTCTAAATTTAGATCGGTGATTAGTATAATAATGAAATTTTTATTTAAGGGGTGATCTACATACATATCGTTATACAACAGCGAGAAAGTTAATATTCTTTACTATCGTGCTCATTTGGAGAAAAACACAATTCATCTTTGTAAGGGTCATGTACATATGGACGAATCTTTTTAAATAAGTATGCTTAACGTTTTAAAAACAAAGGTTTTAAGGGAATCATGTCTAAAGGCTTGTATGGATCAAAAGAAGTATTATTTCGAATCTTGGCTTCAGTTCTTGAACTATTAGACTCTAATGACATAAAAACCATTCCAGGTTTGTCATAATAAAAATAAAAATGCCGAAATGTCCATATACCATCATATTTAATAAAATAAGGTGAGAGAAAAGTTTCAAAATCATAATAATTCCACTCTACTTGTCCATTTTTATTATATCTAACTGCTACATTACTCCCATCTTTTTTTGATTGATTGATGATTGTTTCAACATGGTCCATGCTCATGACATTGTGTTTATGATATTTGGATTTAATAACTCCAAAATATGAATCGCAAATAAACTTGGTATGACCTGGAACCATAAAATTAAGTTCAATTGTATCAAAGCGTTTGATCATAGTAAGCCATGAATAAAACCAAAGCGTGAGATTATTTTTATTCTGGCCTCCACAATTATCACATATAACTTTTAGATGTTTTCGTGTTGGATTCCAGTTAAATAAACTATTATATACTAGATTGATAGTAGTATTAGCACCCTTAGGTGTTTTCATTGGCAATTGATGTTCGCCAATTAAATAATTTCTTTGTGTTATTGGTTCTAAGCTAGTATTAGCAACTCCAAAAACATGAACATTAAATAATGATTTAAAAAATAAACCTCCAGGCTGTCGTGGTGAATAAGGAATTAGAACATTTTGAGCCCAGTCATAACAGATATGTACTGTATTAGATGTTGATTGTTTACTAATATTAATATTTTCATTATAATGTTGATGTTCAACTGCTGCAGCTGCACGATGAAGATCATATTCTTCTTGAAGCTTTTGTTTATTTTCAACATTATTAGTAACTTGAATTTTGGCACGAAGTTGTTCACATTTATCACATAGATCTGATGCCTGAGTCATAAACTGAATATAAGGTGCAACTTCTTTCCAAATTCGATAAAATGATTTATAGGCTATGATTTTATAATTTTTATCTTTACTAGATTTAATAGTAGTAATATAATCCTCATAAACACTAGTATATGTTTTGTCTCTAGGAAGTGAAACTACTGGTATCGAATGGTTATACAAATTTCAGCCGGGTGAAGGAAATCCATAAATATCAGCATAGTTATTAAGGTAATTACTAACTTCTTGCTTTATTTGATCATCAATTATAGCACGATCTGGTCGAGTTGAACTACGCCTTGTATTACCATGAACTATTTTAACCAATCTATGATTTTTAATATGTGCTTTAATTCTATCAAGGCGAGTTGAAGAAACTCCAACCAGTATTAAATAGGTGGATAAATATACAATGTATTGATTATTATAATGATATTGATATTTAATACGATTTTGTATTTCAGAATTGTCCTTTTCTTGTAATTTATGATATACGAATGATGCAAACTGTCCTTGGATCCAGGTATTTAAAACATTGTGAGACATATTTCGGTACTCTTCTTGTCTTCTAAAAAATTGATGAAATCTGATTTTTTTAAAACAAGGCATGTTTTTTTTTTTTTACTTTTTCTACATGTACATGTTTTTTTTTTGCCAAAACTCCTATAATTCTTGAACATTCTGGAAAATAACTTTATCTTTCTCATCATAATCTTCTATTTCGAGTTCAGCAAAAGAGGGTGCAATGTTAACGATGTCAATTTCATGATCATCAAAGTATTCGGCCATTGTCATTGTAACAAAGTAAATCAAAGCAAATTTTTATAAATAAATTGAATGAAGGCTTTTTTTACAATTATGACAAAGTAAATCAAATGAACTACACAACTATAACAAAGTAATCAATGCGAATTTTTATGAATTTATTACAAAAAACTTTAATAAATTTTTTTATTAAAATACATAAAAGATTAAATTAATTCTAACGATTTTAATATAAATAAATATCTTATCAATAACTGATAAAACATTGTTATGATCGAACTGAATAATTACACCTAATGACGTTGCTTTAACTATTTCATATCAATATTGAGATTTTGGGTGCTCTTAAGCACCTCAAAATGGAAATATGCCAGAACTAATCTTAGCGAAAATATTTTAACCCGATCAAACGTTATTGAAATCAAGATGAATAAGGTATGGGACATGTAATTAATTACATCAAGAAAAATATATTATTATTATTACTTTGTTTAAAAAATTATTTGGTTCTGCACATTATATTTACCGTTGAAGAATTGTATGAAAAATTTGTTACCGATCATGTCAAAATTACCTCATTTCTTATGGTGAATTACTATATTTTGAATAACGTCAATGACCACATTTTGTGAAACTGACATTGATTGAGGTCTTTATTTTGATTCATCGTAGCAATTGAGCACTATTATAGTCATAGCAACAACAGTAAAAATATGCTTCAATAATATCTCTATTCGAACTATTAATGTCTAAAATATTGTATGAATGGCTAAAATTACATATACTATTTCAATCTCTAGGAAATCGCATCCTTGAAAGCCACTATAACGAAAGTGGAGCGCAATATATAATTTCAAAGGAATATAGTCGATTTTTCTGTTATCATAATAATTACATGGGTTATGCAAAATTCTATTTTTATCACAATACCAAATTATGCATAGTAATGATTAATTGTTGATATTTACATATAAAAAATTCGTTTCTAAGCATCGATTTGCTAGGCAACAACCCATATCAACTAATCAAAATCAGACATTTTGTACTATCTAAAAAATTTTAAAACATTCTAGAAAAACTTTATAATATATGCAAGTATGTTTTTTTTAAATTAATATGGAGCTTTTGTAGTAGAAAAAACAGAAACTCAAATATATCTCATTTTGAGATAATTGAGTTTAATCACTTGTTTTGATTTTCGGACTGATTCAGGTCAACCAAAATTTCATGATTTTGATTGATTAAAGGTAACAGGTGATTATCAGGCAATTTCGTAATATGCTTTGTCTTATACAATCTTGTACAATTTTCTTTTACATTATCTCAATTTTTTATTATACAAATCGGTTTTTATTTATAATTAAAAAATATTAATTACATTAAATTTACCCAAATTTAATAAAAACTCAATTTTCATTTTTGGGATAGTTTCTGCCCTTTCTATTGCAAAGGCTCCATATTATCCCTAAAAGTTTGACTATTTATAAATAGTGGTTTATATTTACAAGCTATAAATTTTAGTAAAAATTAATTGTAACTTTAAAAAATTTTATTAGTACTATATTTTTGTTACCTATATAAAGTTCTAATCTATTATGAGATCATATAATAATAATCGACATTACTCTCTAATCTTAAAGAAGAATTTTTTTTTATTTTTATTTTGAATTTGTTGTATACAGGATAAGATTAGTTACAGATTGTATTAGAATAATATTAATTTAAACTATCTATTATATCTTGTATAACTATCTAAAGCAAATCATCTCTTAATTTTCTATTTAAAAACTAATTTAAGTTAAACTACCATTAGTTATAGGAGGGGAAAGAGAAGGCCCAGCTTAAAGAAAAATTTAAAAGATATATATAATAATTAGCTTTAATGCTTAATGCTTTGTGATTAATGATTAGTAATTATACTTAGTGATTTACAATTAGTGATTATACTTAATGATTAATGATTAACAATTACTCTTAAAGATTAGCAATTATACTTAACAATTAATAATTAATGCTTAACATCTAACAATTAATAATTACAATTAGCACTTAGTACTAAGTAAACTATACTTAGTTGCAATAATTAGCAATTAGCTCTAAAGATATAAAAAGGCTATAAATTTCTTCAAATATATACTAGACTTGTTTACTGTTCAACTTAAACCCAAACTTTCCTCTTTTTCTAAATTTTTTCTTATAATATTATAGAATTCTTTAGGAATAGAAACCTAAGGATATTCTATCTTATTTATCTTTAATAAACATATATTTATCTATAAACTATTGTTTGTTCAAACTGCTACAAACAGAAGAGTATAGGGGTGTAGCAACTTATTGAAGTGGTCAAGTTGTCACACTTCCAAGCAACAGGACAAAAGTTTGATCCCACTGGTAACAAAATTCAAATTTTACAGAATGTATTATAGCAGACTGTATGTAATCTGATAGATCATCAGATCTGTAAACTTGGTTGTACCAGGGGTTATTAGGAAGCTGTAAAACTATAGTGTGATTATGAGTTACACAAAATCTGAGTGAAATAGCTGTATAAATCCAGATATTGAAGTATACAAAAGCTCACTTGACAAGTTCTGAGTAGAGAGATAGCACAAATCTTTAACAGTAAAAGGCTATCTAAAAGATTCAGACATTAATTTCAGTAATCTGGACAAGGACCGGTGTTTGGCAAGACACTATACTAACCAGGCTGCCAGACAAGTAACTGGAAGAAAAAAACTCAACCATTAAAACCAGGAGCAGGTTACAGCCTCTCTGGGCTATCTAGATTGAGAGTTTAGATTACTAATAGAACTTAGATATTAGTGATAGTCTGTAAAGTATATGCTGGGGTTTGGGTGAACTTTGCAAGGGCAAAAATAAATAATAATAGCAGCTTTGGCTCGCAAATACTTGTTCTCAGACTTAGTGTAAGTTACTGAAGTCTAGATTAGCCAAATTATAAGTATGAAAAGCTCTAGCTAATGACACCTTAAGGATAAATTAGTCCTAAGGGTATTGAAAAGTATCTAGAAAGTCTTACAACAAATAATTGTGGCAGAGATGTTCTGGTAATACAAGCTGGGTCTGTATTTGTAATATAATATATTGGGGTTTTATAAGCGAGCCCCTACCTATATACTTGAATAAAAACTATAAGGAGGCTAGTTATAAAACTCAAAAAAAAAAAATAAATAGAAGAGTATAGTTTCTAAAAGAAGTAGAAATTATACTTATCTGTTAGATACTGCTATAAACCTGTGAAGGATCTCTATAGCCATATTATTGTTATAGTACTGTTATTAAGAAGGCTATAATACTATATCAAATAACTGAAAAGATAGATACCCGCTTGACAAAATTTAAGTAAAAAAGTAGTACAAACTTTAATAGTGATTACTAAAAATAGTCTTCATTTGAGGCTGGTTAACTGAATATACCAAAAGCATCTAACAAGTTGTTTCACCAACTAGACTACTAGTATAAGTATTAACTGAAAAAAAATCAGCAAATACTATAAAACTGATGTTATTTTTAGACTATTTAAATTGATAATCTAAGAAGACTAACTAAGAAATACTAAAAAAAAAATATTTAAAAAAAAGATATTAGAGTTTAGATAAGCTTTACAAAAGCTAAGTAGATAATAATAGCAGTTTCAACTTACAAGTACTTGTTTTTAGATTTGGCATAAATTACTAAAGAAGACTAGATATTACAGTAATAATAGGTATCAGATTGCTTTAACAGATGATATACTTAAAAATATACTAGAAATAATTGATTTTTAAGTAAAATATGATGATCTTAGGCTATAGAATGACTAATATACCTCATAGTTCTAGATAAGATTAGATTAGATTGATATAAAAAATTCAGATCAAAGAGTTTAAATAAAAGATCTATAGGCAGATCTTAGATATAGTATTTAGAAAGTAATTATAAATAAAAATAGATATAGTGGAGCTTTTAAATAGGTAATACCTAAAGTTATAAATATGTTTATTTCTTAAACTATCAGATTTAGTATGCAAATTTGTATACTAAAATTTTTAGAAGAAACTTTAATTTTTAAAAAAAATTTTTTAATAAAATTTCTAATTTAATTAGTTATAGTGCCTTCCAAAGATACAAGTTACATAGCATACTCTATAGTTATAGTAATTAATTGTCTATATATGAGTGTTGCTAAAAGAAAATCTGAAAATTGTGGTGACTTAGTATAGTTGGTAAATTGTCACACCTCCAAGTGGCAGGTCAAGAGTTCAAATTCTACTAGTGATGAAAATTCGAATTTAAAAAATACATTATGATAAACTGTATATAATCTGACAGATAAGCATCTGTAACCTTGGTTATATCAGCTTGTACTGGGAGATTGTAGAACAGTAGTGCTACATATAAGTCACACAAAATGAGTGATATACTATGTAAATCCAGAGAATCAAAGCACATGGAAGCCCACTTAGCAAGTCTCATGTAAAGAGGTAACACAAACTTTTGATGGTATTAAATAAAAGATCATCATCAGCAATTAGACACTAGCAGTAAACCGAATGAGAACTGAGTGTTTGGTAAACACTAATATCAACCAGGCCGTATGTATATAAGGAAAAGAATTCAATCAAAATACCAGAAAACGTCTACTGGTCCCTCTTGGACCATTTGGATTAGAAGTTTGGAGTGCAGTTAGTGACCAGAAATGATAGTGATTTTCTATAAAATGTGTACTGGAGTTTAGATAAACTTTGCAAGGGCGAAGAGTAAGTAATAGTAGCAATTTTAACTTACAAATACTTGGCCTCAACCTAGACATAAGTTATTGAAAATCTAGATAATATATGTGTAGAACATAGACTGCTCTAATAGGTTTACCACAAGGATAAAGTAGTCCTAAGAGACCTTAATGGCAGTTCCTCTTTGGGGAGAATATTCTAATGATACTAAGTTAATTAGGGTAATAATACTTTCATTAATGTAACAAAGTCAGAGGTGGCTCTGTGGCTGCCCTGATATTTGTAACCAAAGTTAATAAATATACCAAACCCTCAAGTGATCACCTTAACATTAAAAAAAAAAAACCTGAAAATTTAAATATGACTTATATTTAATTTTGGGATTTTCTTTTAGCAACACTTATATATACTGATTTTTAATAATCTTAGAATTTCGTGATTGGATTTTAATAATTTTATATTATTGAAATCATTTCATTAAAATGAATATTTTGATAGTTAATTATTCAAAACAGCTTAGTAAATTAAAAGTTATTTACAATAAAAGCTATTTTTAAAGTAATTTTAAATTTCTTATTAAAATTATACAAAATTTAAATGATTTCTAGATCCTGTAATTAGATTTTAATGATTTTGAACTCATCAGAATCGTATTAATAAAACAAATATTTTAATAATTAAATCATCAAAAATGGATCAGTAAATTATAAGTAATTAGCTAATTTACAAATATGCTATATGTAGAAAATCATTAATTAATATATTTATTATTTTGAAAATATCTTTTTGGTTTGAACATTAAATATATAATAAAAGTTTACTAAAAAGTAAATAGCCTAATGCCACTAATGATTGGAGAGAATAAATTTTCAGTAAGTTGAAAATCTGATATGAAGCAAAATGGCTGCTAAGCAAATTGCATCTGGGCTATAAAGCCATGTAAGTTTTCTTTATAAATAGAATTATAGAACAAAAGTCAGTAATGCAAATGTAAAAAAAGAAAGGCAGAATTGCTGAATAAAAAAAAAAAGTAAATAGCTTAATTTTTATAAAAATTATCTAAAAGTATCTACACCTTGTGCATTATATCCTAAAACTTCATTAACAACAACCTGCTAGCCAAAACTAAGTAGCTTTGAACTTCTAATCTTAAATCTTCAACTTACATTTAATAAATTTAATTCAAGTAATTATTAAAAAAAATTACAAAATTTAATATAATTTTTTTTAATTTATAAATCTAAAATTTAAATAAAAACTTTATCAAATTTCATTGAGTAGTTGTCAAAATATCTTATCAAAATTTTTTAAAAAATAATTTACATAGATATAAAAATACAATTATTATAAAACGCACCTATGGTGGTTTTGCACCTATTATATGTTTTTATTATGTTTTTTAAAATTTTCTAAGTTTTTATAAGTTTTGTATATAAAATTTTTAACACTAATTTTTTCATGTTAAAGTTAATATTAAGGTTAGGATTAGGGTTTAGGAAGGGTTTTTGAGGGCGTAGAACATTTTTACTTAGAACATCTCATATCGATTAATTAGCTAGTTTTTGAGATAATATAACATAGGTGGTAAAATACCGTAGATGCGTTTTAGTAAAAGTGATTATTTATAATTTGGACCTATATTTAAAATTATTTTTACTTTTAAATCTTTATTTATAAATTCTTATATTTTTTAATAACTTTTTATTTGCTTTATTTTGTTTTTTAATTTATATAAATAATAAAATAAAAATTATTTATATATATTTATTAGAAATTTTTTAATTTATATCACTTGTATTACTAATATTTTAAAATTTTGCTTATAAAATTACTTTTTAAGCTCTAACAAAAAAATTTTTATAAAATTTTGCTATAACTAATATCTTTATTTTATTCTAACTTTAACTATAAAAAATATTATTTTTTGTTTTAAAGAAATTTATTTTTTGGTTTGTTATTATATATTAAAAATTACAAGTAATAATTACCTATAGTAAAAATTAGTTATTTTCTATTTATTAACTTATTTATATATTTAAAAATATATATTTATTAATATCAAATATCTTTATTATTTCTATGTAGTTTCTATATTATTAATATAAAGAGTAATAAATTTGTAACTGTAGTTATTATAACCACATCTAATAAAGCTAATCAAATTTTAAAATCAGGTATAACGTGAAATTAAACCAATTTTTTTTTTTAAAAAAAATATTAATAACTCAAAATTTTGACTATGAAACCATTCTTTACATTCTAATAAAAAAAATTTCTTGCTAAATTTTGATATAAACCAACTCTTTTTATCCTTAGACTTACTCTAATCCTAATCTTAATTGCAAAGTTTATTTTTATAAAAAACAATTAGTATGGGTGTGATAACATAGCGAAGTGGTCAAGTTGTCACCCCAAGCAGCAGGTCAAGAGTTCAAATTCCACCAGTGATGAAAATTCAAAAATTCTGCTTGTATTATAGCTAACTACATTTGTTCGATCAGTTAGGATAAGATACTTGTAACTATAATCGCACTAGCAAGACTGAGAGGTCTGGGCATTCATATAATATAATGTTATACGAAGGAATGCAAACCAATACTAAGGCAGTGCAAACACAAGATAAGCCCTGGGCTATATAAATCTGGAGAACTGCAAATACAGAAGCCCGCTTGGCAAGTCCCAAGTAGAGAGGTAGTACAAATCTTTAACAGAGCTACTATAAAGGTTAGACCCAGAAAATCGAACCCAGAGAACTAAACTAGATGGAATATGGAGTGTTAGAGATGTGTCCACACCAACCAGGCTGCTGCAATAGGAAAGAGAACCTAGGAACTGAGGTAAAGAAGCTGCAACACATGTGGCTTAGCAGCAAGGTGAAAGGTCTACCAAGGTTTGGGGTACCTGCCTAAAGCAGAGACAAAGTGTACAGTTATCAGGCTATCTAGATTAGAAGTCTATGAACCAGGGTTGGGGCTCCTGCTATTAGATAAAAAAAGAAATATCTATACCAACTAGGCCGTTATCAAACTTAGAGAAAAATAAGTAACACATACTAAACTATTTGGATTGGAAGTTTAGGTAAAGGAAACCGGGTTACTAAAGTACTGAGGATATATCGTGAAGTAAGTTTTGGGGTCTAAGTAAACTCTACAAGGGCAGAAGTAGGTTTGGGTAGTGGAGTTCAGCTGAATTGGGGTTAAATCATAAAAAGGAAGCAGGAGAAAGTTTAAGCTGAGAAATCAACTATAAGCAATGATCTCCACCTGGCATCACACACTTTCAGAATAGGAAAAACTAAGCTGCAAATGGTGGGTCATAGTCTGTACGTACCAAACTGAAGCACAGACTAGGTGCAGTATAAATGGAAATACTGCAGGCTCTGTTAGATTTATCTCAAGGATAAAGTAGTCTTAAGTCGGCATGTGAAATAATGTACCCATGAGACTGATTCTTAGAACTAAAGATAAGGATACTGGTTGTTGTAAATCTCGGAGAACATAGGCGCAGAAGGTTTAAATGGATAACCCCCTAGCTGGGTTGCAGGTACGGCAAATAGTGTAGAACCTAGTAATAGGCAGACTACTTAAATAGACGCTTAAAAGATGCAAGTATAACTAAATGTACTCTCCAAATATGTATAATGATGTTTGAAAACAATAAAAGTATAGTGCGACCAAAAGATCACTTTGAAACCAAAAATAAAAATAAAAAAAATAAAAAACAATTAGTTTGATAATTATATTAATTACAGTTACAAAACAATTAATGTAACCTGCGGTTACGAAACAATTAATCCTTAATATAAAGTAATTTGAAAAAAAAATATTTTTAATATAAAGTAACTTAATAAAAAAATTTATATTTTTAATAAATATATATTTTAAAAATATATTTTTTAATATTAAATATCTTTATTATTTCTATATAGTTAATATAAAGTAATTATATAGTAACTTTGTTACTAATAAGTAAAAAAATTATAATTTATTTTAAAAAATATATTTTTTAATATTAAATATCTTTATTATTTCTATATAGTTAATATAAAGTAATTATATAGTAACTTTGTTGCTAATAAGTAAAAAAATTATAATTTATTTTAAAAAAATATTTTGTTTAATATTAAATATCTTTATTATTTATATATAGTTAATATAAAGTAATTATATAGTAATTTTGTTGCTAATAAGTAAAAAAATTATAATTTATTTTAAAAAAATATTTTTTTTAATATTAAATATCTTTATTATTTCTATATAGTTAATACAAAGTAATTATATAGTAACTTTGTTGCTAAAAAGTAAAAAAGTTAATATCAAATAATTATATAGTTGTATTGCAGTTACTTGCAAGTAATATTAAAGTTGCTAATTCACAGGTTTCAGTAAAGTAAAGGGCTGGTTTTTTTCTTTGGGCTTTAGCAGATTGGTCTGCATTATATATAATCTTAATATGCAATATATGACTATCCTGTATAAAATAGGCTTTCTGCTTTCTGTTATAGACCTTTTTAACAAACGTTGCGATAGATAAATCTTGCAGAAGGATAATGATTTAAGGCATTATTTGAAAATTGCAAAAGCTTAGAAGAAAGAAAATAGTGTTCAGGTTTATTTCTAATTATTAATATTATCTGACCAAAACCTAATTAAAAATGTTTGAAGGTTCATAAAAATGAACTTAGCAAAAAAAAAAATTAGAACCCTTAGTCATTTGAAGAGCAAAATAACGAGAGAATAGAATAATTTATCTAAAGAATATGTAAAAAATTTGGTTAGAAGTATAAAAGATTATGTAGAAACCTTAATTAAAGTTGAGGCCAATTAAACAATAAATTGATTTTTCTTGTAATATAATGTATTTTTAAATAAAAAAAGTTTTTACTTATCTTACCTCTGTGCTGAGTTAGAGGTGCAGGAAACTGTTTGGAACTGGATTTATTTTTCATATATAAAAACTAATTAAATCAGGTTTAATATATTGTAATATAGCAATACAAGGGTCTTAGTAAAGCTATACTTCTTGACTTAGTATGTATGAAGGTTAAGAAATATATTTGCAAACAAGTAAAGAATAAAATAAGAAGAAAAACTAAAAAAAACTTTAAAGTAAAATAATAAACCAAAAATAAAAAAAAGAGGTGATAACACAATAAAATACTCAAAAAAAGGGAGAAGAAGTAATGGCTCGACACAATATATCAAAAATAAATACTCAAAGAAGAAAAAAGAGGCAATGGCTTTACTTTAAATACACAATACAAACACAATAAAAATTTTATTAAATACAATAAAAAGAAGGTAGCCAATAGCTAACTTCTAAGAAAATAAACTGTAAATAACAAAAAATTAAAAGTGGAGAGAAAACAGTCTAATCATTAAGAAATTAAAAAGAAATAAAAGACAGTCTGCTTTGCTTTAGAGAAAAAAACAAGGTTTTTTTATATCTTTTGGATTATTAGTTAATGATCTAGTTAATAATCTAGTTAACAATCTAGTTAATGATCTAGTTAATGATCCCTTTTAACAACCTAGTTAATGACTCATTTAACACTTAGCTAATGACCTATTTAATAACCCAATTAACAATCTATTTAACAATCCAATTAATGTATCAGTTAACATACCTGTTAATATATCTGTTAATGTAACAGTTAATATATCTGTTAATATACTAGTTAATATACCTAATATTATATTAAAATTAATACTACTTGTCAAAAATTTTACTATTAAACTAAAGCTAAAAATATACAAATAATAAATATAAATTATACTAATAAAATATACTAATAGGTTTAGGTCGCAGATAATTCCTATAACTTTTGAGTTAGCAAGGAGTCTCTAGTCTTAGTATCTTATAGATATAAAGTTCAAATAATGTAATTTCTTTATTTTTATTCGTAAAGAAGTTTAATTGGATTTTAATAAAGATAGAGGCATGGCCTCACCTTTGAAGATTAAAAAAAAAAATAAAATAAAATAAAATATACTAATAAAATTCTTTTTTTTTTTTTTAATTTTATAACTAGCCTCTTTGGAACTATAGTTTTTATTCAAGTTTATAGGTAAGGAGCTCGTTTATAGAACTCTGATACATTTACATGCAGACCCAGCTTGTATTACCGGTATATCCCTGCCACAATTACCTGTCATAAGACATCCCAGATGCTTTCCCGATACCCTTAGGACTAATTTATTCTCGAAGCGTCGTTAGCTAGAGCTTTCCATACCTACAATCCGGCTAACCTAGACTTCGGTAACTTACGCCAAGTCCGAGAACAAGTACTTGCGAGCCGAAGCCACTATTGTTACCTACTTTTGCTCTTGCAGAGTTCACCCAAACCCCAGCACACACTTTACAGACTATCACCGGTACCTAAGTTCTGTCAGTAACCTAAACTTCCAATCCAGATAGCCTGGGGAGCTGTGACCTGCCCCTGGTCCCCATGGTTAGGTCCTTTTCCTCCGGTTACTCATCTGGCGGCCTGGTTGGTATAGTGTTTTGCCAAACACCAGTTCTCATCCAGACTACTGAAATTGGTATTCAGATGTCTTAGATAGCCTTTTACATAGTACCGTCAAAGATCTGTGCTACCTCTTTGCTCAGGACTTGCCAAGCAGGCTTCTGTGTGTCCCCAATGCCTGAATTTACACAGCTGTTTCACTCGGGTTTTGTGTAACTCATGTGTCACACTACAGTTCAACAGCTTCTCAATAACCCCTGGTACAACCAAGTTTACAGATCCGATGTTTCATCAGTTTATATACAGTCTGCTGTAACATATTCTGTAAAATTCGAATTTCGTCACCAGTGGGATTCGAACTCTTGTTCTGCCGCTTGGGGGTGCAACAACTTGACCACTTCACTAAGTCACTACACCCCTTACTAATAAAATTCTTTAAAATATACTAATAAAATCTACTAATATAACAATATAAAATATAAAATCAAGTTCAAACTCTATATTGAATGATATTACTACAGTACTAGACAATAAAATGCATTTAATACTTATTAATAAAAACTTTAAAGTATTATATTTTTTTTAAAACAAACTAAATCAAAAAATTTTCTAACAAATTGATAGATTTTTAGATAAACTACATTTTTGTCAAATAATTTTTTTATTCTTTGTTTTAAAAAAGTTATAAAGGATTAAAGTTTATTTAAGTTTAAAAAATTAGTGTTTAATATATATATGTATATAAAAAAAGAAACCATATATATATTTTTAACCAATTAAAATCAATTATACAAAAATTAGCCAATCAGAATTGATAATATAAGCATAAAAAATTAACACCTCTATACAGTATTGTATTCTCAAAATAATAAACTTATGAACCAATTAGAATATCCTTATTTGAACTATTCCAATTGTTCTAAAGAATTTTAAATGAAATATAGATTTTTAACAAATATAGTAATAATTTGTTATATAAAATATCTTATAGTATATTCAATCAAATCACAATATTTAATTATATTGCTATTATTAATGAAGTTATATAAACAAAATATACAAGTTTATTAACTAACATCAAGTCTTTAATTTAATTTTTATTATATAATATCCAATAGGGTTCCAAAATTAATAATTTGACATCCAATTTCAGATAAAATAAGTAATGATTTGCATTAAACATATGATTTATAAATAATTTTTTAATATATAAACTTATTTATATAATTATTTATTAATAAATATTTATCAAAAAAAACAATTTTATTAACTTGAATTAAAATTTTAAAAATAGAAATAGGGTTTTTTAAACTTTCACTTATTTTAAAATAGGTTTAATTTTAAAACCTCCAATGTTTAAATTCAATTTTATTTTAGTTTTGCAAATTTGTATATAGATTTTAAATATTGAAATAACATTATATACATAAAAGCTAAACTTTATTAGATGTAATTTTTTCAATTGAAATTTGACCAATTAAACTTAGTTAAAATTCTATCAGTTTATTATTCTGATTGAATTTGAATTGAATCATTTTAATTACAATACTAAACACTAGTAATAAATATTTAAATAATAAAAAAATTTAATTGGTTAATTTGAATTATGTTAGTAGTGCAAAAATTTGATTGATTAATCTGAATTGAACCTATTTGGACCTGATCCAATTGGTTCAATTCCATATTCCAATTAAATTTCAATTGGAAGCTTCTAATTGACAACACTGCCTCTATGTATAAGATTGGATGTCTTTTACTGTACGAATAAAAATTAGTTATAAACAATTTATTAATTATTTTTATTAAAAATTTATTAAAAAATTGCTTGATTTTTATTGATACATCTCTATATACTAAAACTATATATACAATATGTATAATACAGTATACATATAATTCATCTTTTGTTATAAGCATCTCCAAATCGTATTTTTTTTTAAATATATGGGCTATGTGCTGAGAAAAGGGCAAGAAAAGATCAATTTTTATGTTATCCCTTAAACTGTAGGCTTTTCCAGACAAATTTGCCTGGAAAATTATCATAAATATTGTTATGATCTACTTTTTTTAAATTTTAATATAATTAAATAAAATTT
>CAJVPZ010000959.1:0-16152 GCA_910592135.1 Racocetra fulgida | reverse complement strand
GGTATGCGTATGTAGTCTTATAATATTCCCTATAAAAAAAAAATCCTTGGAATCATTCTGAAATTATCCGATTTTTTGTTTGGCAAATCGATTCCGTTTTGAGGATGTTTATTGAATGTTATACGTTTTTTGTACGATAAAACGATAAGCATTTAATTAGACATTCTCAAATTTAACGTCCCGTAATGAAAACAGTATAAGAATAAACCCTGTTCGGAAAAATGAGGAGTTTCGCAGATCAATATGATACAGGCCGAATTTTATAAAGTACGTACGTACGTACGTATTGAATTTTAAAATGCGTACCCTACTGATCTGATGTTATATATATTAACGTTAGGATTAGGAATTATAGCTGATCAGTATGGTATGGTGTTCAATTTCGGCCTTTACCATACTGATCTGCTGTAATCCCGGAAAATCGACACCATTTCGAACAATTTTAGACCGAAAATTTTATTGGGATTTTATATTAGTCACCTGATCTTAAATTTCATATTGAATCTATTATTATTATGCCGAAATCACTAACTTAACTGGATCGGCCGAAAAATCATTCGACTAATTTTTTGTCAGGTGTCTCAGAATTTATGAAAACAGCTGTAATATTAAATGAGTGCGTGAGAGTGAAAACTTGAAAACCGATTTTAATGATTTACTACAGTATGAACGGTTTATAGGTTTTCACTCTCACGCACTCAAATGCGGGTCGGGCCATAGAAATTGCTAATTTGCAGACCTTTATTCAGTATACAGCACTAAGAGCCATATTAGCTTCAGGATCTTTCCACGTAAGATTTGTCTGAGCGCCCACAAAGATTTCGTTCTAAATATACAATTATGTCAATATACTGTATATGTTTTGTTGTCAGATTAGATCAGATAATTATACAGTATGACAAATATCAATTATCTATAGCGTTCCTATTTACTGCAAAACACTAATTATCTATCAGTGTTTTTTTTAACATACATAATCATTTAATGTGAAATTGCTATATTTTCGTTAAAGTCAGGAACGAACACGTGATGTTTAAATAGGCTGGTACTGTATTCTGATTGGTTACAGGCATATGATCAGACTTGGCTTTAGCGATAATTGTAACTCCAGTTGTAGACTAGAATATAATCGATCAGTCAATCAAAAAAAAAAATCAGTAAATAAAATCTAAACCGGTAAGTACTAGTTTAGATGCACAAATTTGAAAATGGTAACTAATAATTTTAGCAGAGTACTAAAGAAACAAAATAGAATACAAACTAAACCATTTTACAATATTTGAAACATTTCGCATTATAAGAATTAGAATATATCTAGTAATATAATTATCAAATTTGCGAATTTGAGCAGTTTATATTAATTACTAATTTTAGAGTTATCGAATTTCTGATATTGCTTGAAAATAAGCAAAATACTAGTTAGGTCCAGCTGGGAACACAAAATGTGAATGTATAAAAACGTGAACAATATTATTTTTATTTATTTATTTATTCATACATTGTTCGAATTTTGTATGTATGTATTTAATTAATATTATTTGGTTACATACATTGTATCAAAAATTTTCGATGATTTAATAATATTTGATTTTAATTTGCATGAAAACCCTTTTATTAGTAAGCTATGTAATAGAGAAGAAAGTTATTTTTGTTTTGTTTGTAATCACTTAAAGCATGGAAAATTTGAAGTCTTTGCAGGATCACCTATATATTTAACCATAATACGTATACGTACGTACTTACGTACGTACGTACGTATAAATTATGCTATATCAGTAGTCGATCATGTGGTTTCACATAATATAAACTAAATTATATAAATAAACTAATTGATCCTCCTCTCACATTGCACATTTCTAATCTTTTCAATTTTATTAATTTTGTTATTAATAAAAAAAAATATATAAAAATGACATCGCCATTTATAACAAGTCTTATTCGAGATTTAACACTGTTACTTGAACATTCAGAAAATTATGATGTAAAAATTCTAGTTGGAGAAAATCAAAATTCTCAAGAATTTAAAGCACATTCAAACATTTTATGCGCACGATGCCCTTATTTCAAAAGTGCATTATCAACCAATTGGGTTACAAAGCAAGATGGCTACATCGTTTTTTCTAAACCTAATATTTCACCATCAGTATTTGAATTGATACTTAAGTAAGTAATGCAAATACAATTTATTTATTTTATTTTATTGTATTTTTATTTTTATTTTTATTTTTTTTATTTTGCTTGAAATAGGTTTATGTATACAGGTATTTGAAATTTTAATACAAAAAAATTTGCATAACCTTGTAAGTTGAAAGTTTTATAACTCGTTTAATTAATACAAGGTGTTGTCTCGTTGGAGAAACAATCTGGAAGAGATATATTAAATTTAATGGTTGCAGCCGACGAATTACTTCTCGAAGAATTAGTTACTTACGTACAAGATTATTTAGTAACAGATCAATGTTCATGGGTACAACAAAATTTTGTTCAAGTTTTACATACAGTTTTTCGATTGAGCAATTGTAAAAAATTGCAAGATTTTTGTTTGGAATCTATATGTGAGGATCCACAACCATTCTTTATATCAAACGATTTTAACGAATTAGATAAAGAGATACTTTTCGGCTTGGTAAAACGAGAAGATCTAAGGATAGATGAAACAGAAATGTGGGATTATTTGATTCAATGGGGAATCGCAAGAACTCCAGGGTTAGGACCAAATAATAATAACATATCAAATTGGAATCCGGTATGTTTTGCGGCGTTGAAGGAAACATTGGAACAGTTCATGCCTTATATTCGATTTACGGCAATCTCACGTCCTGATTTCTATGATAAAGTTCGACCGTACAAACAGATTCTCGGTCATGAATTATACGAAGAGTTGATGCAATTCCATTTTAAAGATATAAAACCAAAAAGTGCCGATTTACCGGCAAGAATAGCATACTCCAGAATTGATTCCGTTATTTTAAAACCAAAGCATGCTGCGGTTATTTCAAATTGGATTGAACGAAAAGAATCACCATTTGTCTTTTCTAAAAAGAACGCCTACCAATTTGACCTCATCTATCGCGGTACACGTGATGGTTTTAGTAATGTGGCCATCATAAATAGATGTCAAAATTATGGTTCGTACGTTGTCGTCATAAAAATTAGGGGGTGTAATAAGGTTGTTGGTGGTTATAATTCTTTAGGTTATCGAAGAAGTATGAACAATACACAAGGCTTTCAATCAGGATTTTTGACTCAGATGGAATGGAAGTATAGCCTTGATAGTTTTTTGTTTTATTCTGATGATATGAAAAATATAAAAACAATGCATTTGAGCAGAGTTAGTACTCCTAATCAAGCGCATTACGCTTCTACTCACCATGCGGTAAATTTTGGTAATAGTGATCTAATTTGTAATGGTTTGTCCGGTTCTTGTTATAAGAATTATTACCAGTATAGACTTTTAGAATCGGAGTTTACTACCGAAGAAATTGAGATATTTGCTGTAAATTCTCAATAAGTCTTTCAAACAAACATTTTTTTTAACATTATATCATTAATAAAGTATTTTAATATGTATAATTAATGTGTTTTATTAAATAATAAAAGATCAAAAACATTGTAATAACAATCATGAACTTCGGTCTTTGTTCTTTCATGTATAATTAGTGTATAATTAGTGTATAATTAGTGTATAATTAGTGTATAATTAGTGTATAATTAGTGTTTCATTAAATCATGAAAGATCATGTACGTACGTACATTGCATTAATAACTGTTTATTTATTACGTAATTAAAAACAGGTGATGATATATTAATATTTATACTATATTTAAATCCAGACTTAACTATTTAGACTTTAATCATTACCTGTTTTTTAAAGCGGTGAATAAATTTTAAAACTTTTTTTTTTTACCATCCCTACTGTTTACTATTAATTAAGAACCCGTTTTTTTTTTTTTGTGTAAATACAAACTCCTTGTAATCTTTGAACACATGATACTCGGATATCATTCTAAATGATGACATTTCGGGCTTTTTATGTGTATACTCCGATTACTATTACCGAAATATTTCAAACTTGTCGCAATTAAAAATATACAATAAAATGGAAACAATAACTAATAAACAATAATATGCAACGGCTACCCTTTTTTTAATAAAAAAACGCCAGATTCATATCGATATATTAAAAAAGGCATTTATCATGTATTAACTAGGGATGTTATCCTGCTTGTTCAAACTCAGTTCGGGCCTGTTTGAAACCCAAACCCGTTAAACACATGTTTCTGTAATCACATGATTTTAATTAGGAACTTTTAAACTCAGTCTGCTCATAGTTAATTTCCATGACGTAAATGATGTAAATGAAATTTGCATTATTTCTTAATAAAAAGTTATGCTTTTTTAAAAAAAAATGTATCTCCTTGTAGAAGCATTTTCATTTACTATAAATACGTAATAATATATATTTTTTTTTTATCTTTACACGCATTTTTTTTTTATCTTCACATGCAACATTTTTTTCCTTTTATCTTCACACGTAACATTTTTTTTCTTTTATCTTCATACGATGAACGAAGAAAGCACACTCGAACAACCTAATAAAATAAATGAACTTACCACCACATCTATTTTGACATTATCACAGCATACACAACAAACAGTCCCTCAAAACGATTTAAAATTGATTCCTTCTGGGATGAGCTTGTTGAAAGCGGCGGCAACTAATATTGCAAACACTGCCCTTCAATGAATACAGGTCTTTCTACGATAAAACTGCATTTTAAACGTTAATCATCTGGATAAATGAATAAATTAAAAATCGAATGTTGAGCCATATAGATCTGAAGAAAATGTTGGCGCAAGCCTTAGTAAACGTGGTATTAATCGGGTATGGTTGGGTATGATAGGGTCAAAAAAATAATCATTGCAATGAAATATAATATATAAATATTGATATACTGTAATAAAATTTATTATATACTATATAATAAATAAATATACAGCAGGTTTTTAAATTAACATGTTTACGCATACATAATTAATAGTATATGTATATAAATAGTTTAAAGCAGCTTTGAAACCCAGCTTACGTACATATGTGTTTCCCAACAGTGTTCGAAAGGGTTTCAAAGCACAAACTAGTAGATTTAAGCAGGATAACTTCCCTAGTATTAACTCGGTTGAGTAAGCATTGATGATGACAAATTTGACGTTACTGCACACGTATGCCCAACCCAAAAAGTTTACAATATGGTAAGTCTTTTTATTGATAAATGAAAATTTTAGAAGCCTAAGAGATGTTCGTATTTAGAATGTTTTAACTTCAATCTTCCAATTCGAATATTCTAAATTCTACTGTTGATATAGTAAATCACAAAAAAAACATGTTTAAACCTATTTTGGGTATACTAATAGAAAATTTTAGGGAGAAAATCTCAATTTTAATCCGAATTTTAATAAGTGTTAGGCCTGTGATACTGTACGCTTTTACGTTTCCCCTTATTTATACTCGCACATTTGAACTAAACTCTAATATTCGAATTACGCAAAATAATACGTGTGAGCGGCCTAGTCACTTAAACCTTTTTTTAACAAGATTTATTATTTTAAAATATTATATATCGATATATATATATTAAAATTATTTATTAAAAAATTTTGATATTTATATATTTATCAATAATTTTTAAGGGTTATTAGAGTAGCCTACGTATATTAATTACTATATATACATTTTATATTTACTAATTTTAAATCATAAAATTTGTAATAATAAAATTTTTAATAATATATACTATTAATTTTAATTTATAATAACTTTTAGTAATCTTTTACTAACAATTCTAATAAAAATTTAAAAAATTTAAACGGTGCATTCTTTTTGTGCTCCTGATAATCCAATTAGTGTAATATATAATATAACCAATATAAAAATAAATTAATATAGCAAATATTAGATTAAAAGTAGAGGTTAAGATGAGAATTAGATATAGATTATAATAAAATTTAGCAAAAAATTTTTTGTTAAAGCCAAAATGGGGCTTTATAAGAAATTTTTAAGATGTAATTAATTTTAAATTTTTTGTTTTAAATTGATTTATATATTATATTTGACAAATTTATTAGCTAAATAAAAAATATACAAACAAAAAATATACAAAATATATAGAGTATATTTTTAACAAAATATTAAAAAATTTCATATTTTACTGTATTTTCATGTTAATATTGCCAATAATTTAATAGATGAGTGCTCTATACTTATATTTATTATGTAAACTCTTAGAGGTATATTATTTTAGAATGCACATATGCATTATTTTGAGTCAAATAGGCAATTTTTAAAAAAAGTGACAATTTCGAAATAATGCATATGTGAATTATTATATACAAATATAGTAATTAACTAAATATTTATTAGTTATTAGAATAAAGTTTGTTTTATTGTATTATTTTGTCTTGTATATAATATATTATACAAAGTAGACAATATAAACAACAATCTAGCTTTTCAAACTCAATACAAACATTTACTACAATGCAACATATATATATAATTTATATTTATTCATATATATATGAAGAATCTAATCAATTACATACCCATTCTAATATCTGTCCACCAGTTGGTCAGACTATATTTATTAAGCCAAATACAATATATTATTTAACAGATATTCTATAGAATAGGTGGGCAATATAAGAAATAAGCTTCGCTAATAATTAGGAATTATTAAATTTTAATATTGGAGTTGTGGAGTTGGTGGAGTTTGCCTGCCTATTCTATAGAACATCTCATTTAACTATATTTTTACTATTACCATTTAAGTAAGCTTATAATAACTCTAGTAGGTTTAGATCACAAATAAATTAGTTTGAACTGTATAATTTTATTCTTTATTTGGATTATTACAAATTATAATAATATTTATACAAGTTAATTATTTAGCCTATTATTACTATTACCCAACAAAATTATTAATAAAGATATAAGCAAGATTTCATCTTAATATCAAAAAATAAAGTAGACAATATATATATAATTTATTAAAGGCCTGCAAATTAGTAATTTTTAAGGTTTGGCTTGACTTACATTTAATTGATGATCCAGATAAGATCTGCAGAGTTACTATATTGGGACAATAGTAAATTTTGGGGATAAGTACAATATAAATTTTTATTATATGCTTCAATCTGAGTGGAGTCAAATGAAAAGTATTTTTTTTATTAAGTTAATGATATATGTTGATTAATTAAAAGTTGTAGAGCTTGTCAAGACACATCTAATGATGATTAGATCATCTAAATTGGCCTACTGAATGGCAAGTTATTATTAAAAATGATTAGCTAACTATATAAAATTTCAATGTAAACAAATATTGTTTACATAGAAATTCTATATAGTTGGCTAATTATTTTTTAATAATAACTGCCATCCAGTGGGCCAATTTGGATGATCTAACCACTATTAGATACATCTCGACAAGCTTTATAACTTTCAATTAATTGACTATATTGTTAACTTAATAAAAAAAATACTTTTCATTTGACTCCGCTCAGATTGAAGTATATAGTTAATATCATAGAAATTTGCACTAATTTCTAATATAGAAATTCTGCTGATCTTATCTGGATTAGCAATTAATATTAAAAATTTTTTGCTGCCCTGCCTAATCCAGCTTAATTATTTTAAAATTTAGATCTGCCTAGTTACAAATATATAAATTTTAAAAATTTTAAAACAATTTAATTTATAAATTTTTATTTTTTTATAAATTAGTTTAATTAATAATTTACTAATTAACCAAAGAGTAATTATAGTACAACATGATACAGATTATATATAGAAATTAGATTTTTTAAAATACAGTTAAACTTCTTTATAGTCATACCTTTAAGATACGAAATACTGTAATTATAAAGAGATGTGACTAATATAGAGGTATTGTCTATATACAGTCAAACCCCTCTATAGTCACACCTTCGGGATACAAAAAACCGTGATTATAAAGAGGTGTGACTAATATAGAGGTATTTTCTATATAGTTATAAATAATTGGTAAAAGTAAATTTATAATTATACAAATTTTGTGACTATAGAGGAGGTGACTATAGAGGGGGTTGACTGTAGTTATAAATAATTGGTAAAAATAAATTTGTAATTATATTAGTTTTGTAACTATAAAGTAGAGTTTCTATAAATTGTTTATCTATTTATCTATCAAATATCTGATATCTGATAATAAATGAATAATATAATTAAATGGATGAATATCTGAATAATCTGATAAATTATTTAGATCATATACTGTTTTAATTAGGTATTATAAAAAATTTTTGTACTTATGATTAATGATGATATTACTTTATTTCTCTACAATAAACTATTACATTTCTATGACTACATTGAAGAGACTAATTACCACATTCTTTGTAATTATTACTTATTACCTACTCTTATACAATTCTTTTATTTCTTCCTATTATAATATTCTTTTCATTTATTACCTTAGTCTCATAATATTTGTTTGATTAATTATTTCATTTTACTGTATATATATAGTAATGAAGTATATATAAAGAGTGACTTTAGCTGATGGGTAAAAGAGAGAAGTATATATATATAAAACAATAGAACAATCTTATATATAACTTGTATATAACTTGTGTCTATAAATAAAGGCTTTTATACATTATATAATAAAATACTCACTTTGTACAACTTATACTGCACTCAAAGCTAAATTGTTGAATACAATTATTACACTTTCAATTTTGGGTATAATACAGGATCAACATTTTATTAATCAAACATTGATAATGTTAATTATTCATAAGAACTTTATACTTACAATAAATTAATACAAACAAGTATATACTTACTCAATTAGCTAGATTAATACAAAACAAATAAGTAAATGCTTACAAACTTGAATCACTTATTTTAATTAATTAAAAGGTACTTTTATTTATACTATTCAAATTAACACAAATAGTAAGAGACACTGTTATATTTTATTATTTAAATGAGTTATTTTACTTCAAAAATATAGTACACTTTATTTGTGAATTCAATATAGTAAAATTTTTAAAATCAAAGTGAAAGTAAAACAAAGGTCAAAGTAAAAGTTAAAATGAAAGACATAATGAAAGTTAATATAAAATTAAAGTAAAAGTAAAGTTAAAATAAAATAAAAGTTAAAGTGAAAGTCAAAGTGAAAGTCAAAATCAAGATGAAAGTCAAAGCAAAAATCAAACTGAATATTATTTTTAAGCATAATAAACAACTTTACTAGCAATTAGTTTTGAAATTGATGTAAGTCTATTATACAATGAAGTTTTACAATTAAACTTTTACTTATATGATATTTTAATAGTTATACAAAGTTTATCATAGTTTAATATAACTATAGAGTCTACTTTAGCATAATAGAGGTTCGTTTTGATTGGTTGTCAATCCCAATTATCAAATTGAACATGATTGGTTGATATATCATGGCTTATAATACTTGTCATACAAAAAATCCTTTTTTAGCAATATAACAGAACCCAGTTGTTCATATAACCAGGGGATGTGTTTTTACTAATATGTTTTTTAGATACTAAGGCATCTTTTGAAACTTTGGAATCTCTTTGGATCAAATAGAAAAAGACAGTTCACTTATATGTAAATATTTAAAAAGTGTTAGTTTTTTTCAAATTTAGTAGTTAGCAAATTTCTCAGTTGCTTGCACAACCAAAGGTTTTTTTATTACTAGTACATTTTTTATGTTCAAGATATTTTTAATTTGAGTTAGATCAAATAGCTCAATTATATGTAAGATTATACTATATTAAAAAATGAATGTATCTTAAACTTGATGGTTTATTAAGATAAGAAAACTGAAAATTATATTATATTTTTAATTCATTACCATCTATCTACATTATCTAACACACTTTGTAAATTTATTACTATTACATTTTCTTGTACATCTTTATGTTCTTCTGCATCTTCTAAATTTTGAGACTCTTTTTCAAGTTCATCATTAAGTCTCTAGAAATGAATTAACATTTTTGAATATTCTAGTACTCTTTACAATATCAACAACCATATTCTATTTTGCCATAACAATGCCAATTAAAACCATGTCCACAGATCAACACAGTTCCATCTTCATTGTCACTCAATGTTTTGTAACAATCATTACAAAGGCCTGGTAAAGGAGGCATTCTGGTACTGTAACCCATTAGTAGGCACATAATATTAATATCTTTATCTAAAATGGCAAGTTTATATTTTAAAGGTCTTTGTTTTTTCTTTTTTTACTTTTTATTTTTATTATTCATTATACTAGAGACTGTGTTAAGATGTTGAAAGGTTTGACAAAAATAATCCAACAAGAATACAGACATTTTGTTTACTAAGTATTCTAAAGTAGAAGGGTTATATGGATATCTTTTTTTCGTATTAAATATTTTTTTAAATGGTGAGTGTTTATTTGTATCTATTTTTTTTTTTAAAAAAATTATTTAGTTATATTAATATTAAAGTTACTGTATTATTTTAAAATATTTTTTTTTTTAAACTTACTTAGAACACATGCCTGTTGAATAACATTTTCAGGACTATTATAAGCCGATGTATTTGATCGTATTTGGCTATAAAATTTTCAATGAAATAATTGTTGAAGTTTAAAAAAAACATTTTATAAACATCTGACATCAAATGTTTTTGATCTTCTCAATAAAAAATGTCTAACAAGAATACCAAAGGGGCCTTGTTATAATTTCTACGATTTCAGTATAGTACAAATATCCATATTCAAAAAATAGTTTTGATATATTTGTCAAAAGAATCAGAGCAAAAAAGGATAGCATATACATTTAAAGTTGCTAAAATAATGTTGTTGAGAAGATCAATTAGCATTCTATACTCAACGTCTTTACATATAGATCTAAATTTTTTTAATATCTTTACTTTTATTTTTAACCATCCTTGATAGGTAAGTTCAAGGAGAAGGTTTATTATTCACAGGTTTGGTTTTTTTGAAAGATTATTTTGTTCTTTAGAACTCGCAGAATTCCTTTGTTCTTTGGAGCCTGAAAGTTTTTTTTGTTTTCTGAAAACTATATAAAAAGTTTTTTAAAAAAAGAGTAATAAGTTATTATAACTTGCTCTTAACTATTTAACAAGACATATAGTGGATCTAAGATAGGCATAAAGGCATTAATATCTATTGATATTGCTGTATTTTGATTATGCAAGTAAGTTAGTGCCTTTCTTATAAAAAGTTGACCAGACCAGTCTACAACAATTGGCATTACGTAGTCATTTGTACAATTAATATCTTTATTTATTGAAAAAATCTTCAAGATATTTATATAATCTTCTAATGAATGGAGTTGAGTTTCTTTAAATCCAACTAATCATACTTCTCCTATATTTCTTTTATTTTGTTTGTCTTTAATAGCTTCATTATAGTAATAGTCTATTAGAAGATTGATCTGGTCAAAGTTAATTAGCTCAGTCTTTTGCAAAGCATTTCATTGATAAATTTAGACAAATTAAGGTTGCATCTATATTTACGGAATTATGAACTGAAATATTTTTATAATTTATAGAGATTAGAGTATATTTAGAAACTTCTTGACTGACATATTGTTATAGAATAAGTTGTAGTATTAGTTTTATTATTAAGTTTATTATTAGTTATTATTAGTATATTAGTTATATTATTATTATTATTATATTGTTATATTATTATCTTGTATTCTATTATTATATATTGTGAAACCTTAGATATTATTGGTTAGTTGCGTGTAGCATTAGAAACTGATAGAATGGTAACCGTTTCTACTGTTCTTACTGTTCTTACCATTTTTACCGTTCTTACCATTTTTACCATTTTTACCGTTTCTACTATTTCTACCATTCTTACTGTTTCTACTGTTTCTTGTTATTTCTATTAGTTTTAGATAGCTTAGAAAAAGATATATAAACCCTGGCTTTTCTACCTTCCTGCCAGTTAGTTTGAATCATCTTTAGATAGACTCAAGTAGATACAGAAACCCTCTTTAATTATAGGATACTTTCTTGTAATTAAAGTTTTATATACCATAAATAAAATATATCTTTCTTTAACTATATACTTTCCATGAACTGCTCTTAGTGAAGTAACATTCCACTTCCACACTGCTATAATCTCACAACAGAGCTCTATAGCTGTGTGCTTTGTTGCTTGTGCTGTATTAAGAAGGCTACAGTCCACTTGTAACAATTTGGTACCTCCTGGCAGAAAGGAAAAATTCTTGTTCTAAAATCCCTAATAGCTTTAGTTTTTCTTCAATAACTCTATGAATATTGATCCTATTTTAAAACTCTCACCTTCTTTACATTCTTGAAAACATTCTCTATCTTTTAGTATATAGGTTCCTTAATACCAAAACGCTTCTCCATCGCTCTAAAAATCATCAAAGTTTTACTCCCTTTTCTTTATTATAAACCTTATCACTACGTACATTATTATCTAAACTTTGACCCTTAATATCTCATCACCTACCTAACCGATTTGGATGATCTTACCTCCTTTAGATTCATAGAAAGCTTCCCTACATTTCCTTTCTAAGTTGCAAACCTTGTTAGCATAGTACCAACACCTTAAACTTTAACTTTTCTATTTGTGATTAAAGTTTTATACTTTAAGGGAAACTCTGCCAGATTTATTCATCGAGAAGATATTTATTTATTTACGACCCCAGCTATTACTAAAAGAGTAATAGTTTATTTTTGGAAGTTCTGACAAATTGAAAGAGATTTGCTCAGAAGACACACTTGAAGCCTCTGCTTTCATAGCAATCTAGGAAGTCCTGACAAATTGAAAGAGATTTGCTCAGAAGAGCACACTTGAAGCCTCTGCTTTCGTAGCACTCAAGAGATAGCTAGCAGCTTACTGCGAACCTTAATCAAAGAAGATTAAGCATGAATTACCCATGAGCCAAAGTGTAGGCGTAAGTAATTCCACCCAAGATTATCACAACAATCAGAACATTTTTAATTAAATATTACAACCAAAAGTCTGCTTACAGCATTATATGCATCGAGCATATAAGTTACATCTAGAAAGAATTAGAAGACACGCACAAGACCACAAGGATACTAGTCTTTCTAACGAAACCCTCCAAGTACTTTCACCTGACGATTCATATAGATACTGCTTTCCTGGCCACAACTATCATTACTCTTTCCGTAGTTTTTGATATTGGTATCAACGACAATTTGCTGCCACCTTCTACACTCAAATAATAATTGCAGCTCACCTTGACCTAACTACAGACTCTGACTACTCTTTAGCTTGAGTTTCAGTCAGAAATCTTATTTTTAGTTGCAGATATCGACTCTCTCTTGAAAGTCCTCACCGAGTAGCAACTACTCTTTTAACTAATTATACTAGATATTGGCTTGCTTCTTACTTGTCTCTAGGATTTGTCTCCAATGTTTTTAATCCCTATATTGAAGACCCTGAGTATGCACCTAGTGTCTATCAAACCACTAATATTAACCAAGAATTAGAAGACTCTAGTTCACCTATACCCTCTACATCACAAAATGAAAATACTCCTATATATCCTAGCAATTTACCTGGACAAAGCCCTACTTTACAACCAGGAGACCTAGAAGATATCTCTGATATAACTACCTCAACATTTTCTTTACCTCCCTACGATGAAAATACAACTCCAATTCAATTTCCACTTAGATCTAATATCCCTAATCCTCTTTACACTAATATACCCTTACATGCTACACCTCGTCCTGTAGTTAACTTCCCTCGAACCCAACCTGTTAACCGATTTACCCAATTCTTTAACTATATTATACCTACTACTAACTTACCTCTTACTAATACTCCTACTGCATCCAGATCTTACCTAGAAACTAACTTAAATTCTAGCACAACCCCTTTAAATACTCCTCCTCCACCTTGAAATCAACTTCCTACTGCCCTTTTATTAGAAGAACCAGATGATAACCAAGTCCCTAATAATAATACTAAGCCACCTGAAGAAGAAATAGACAAACAAGTATCTGATGCTGGAACTAACTCTACTGTAACTGACGACGAAGAATCTAATGATAATATAGCACAACAAACCAACCAAGCTCTTATCCAGGCTGCTAAAGCTATGGCTGCTGTAGCTACTACCCTTAGACATGGTAGTGAAAAGTCTCTCATCAAGATAGATTTCTATCAAGGTAATAGAACCCAAGACCCTATAACATAAATAGAAGAATTTGACTGTGCTGCTAAAGCTAACCACTTAAGTATAGCTCGACAGTTGGAATTAGCTGCTGCATATATGAAGGACAATGCCCAAGAATAGTTCACTAGCTCTGCTGATGCGCCTAATCACTACCATAGTGCTCACCATGGAACTAATATTAATGAAACTGACATTGTGAGTTTCACTTACTTGTTCAAAGAAAAATTCAGTACCCCTAAACAAAAAGCAACTTGGCAGAAACAGCCTTTTGAAATTAAACAAGGAACAGACACAGTTGATACTTATATTAGTTGATTTAAATAATTATATCATTGAGTAGACCCTGCTAATCGTCTTCCTGCAGCCCTGTTAGTTTAATTTTTCATACAAGGACTATGCCCTGAATATGCTGTTAATGTACAAGCTGCAGAACCTGCTAACTTAGATGCTGCTATAAGAGAAGCACGAAGATAGGAAACAAAATGAGTCATGGCTGCTGAAAACAATACCAATGATGATGGCAATGCACAAGTTATGGAATGACTTACCGAACAACTTGCTAAGCTTAATATTAACTTAGCTGCACAACAACCTACTACTCCTGTCTATTACTCTGAAACTAACAACAACAATAATAATAACTCCTCCCAATGAGACAACAACAACAACAACAACTCCCTAGATACCACCTATTACTATTGTGGTAACAGAGAATATTTTATTAGAGATTGTAGAATTAAAAAAGAGGATAGCCAAAGGAACTCTTGAAATTATCAATTCTCTAGTCGAGACTATAGATACTCTTCTCAAAATAATCGATCCTATAATAGATCTCGATCTTGTAACTGGGACAGATCCAGAAATCGAGACTATGACTGATGTAATAGATTCAGAAGTAGAAGTCAATCTCGTGATAGATATCGCTCTAACAATCGCTCCTTCTATGATCGAAATAATAGGTCTCGAAGTTGATCTTCTACCCCTTATCCTCGAGATGTATATACCGCAGATACTGCTAATGACTATACCTATGAACAATTCGAAACTTTCTTAGTCAATGAATCAATTAGAACAGCCCTAGCTAATTATCTTAATGAAGAATCTAGCACCCCTAACCAGACACAGACATCAACTTATACTACTCCTGTTAAATGCAATATTAAACTCAGAAACAGACCCTATCATGCTGTTATTGATAGTGGTGCTGCAATTAGTATGATCTCCCATCAAGTTGTCAAAGAACTTGGTCTAAATATTGAAGCTTCCTCTACTAGTTTGATTGTATCAGCGGGTTTGGGTCAAAATTCCGACAAGTGAAATCCTGACAGGTCATAATCTCGACAAAAAAATCCCGACAGCAAAAATCCCAACATCCCAAAAATTAAAAATTTGATAAAAAAAAATCATAAACCATAGCTAACCCAAGCCTAGCACTCATCTAAAGTGACCTAACCCTAAAGTTAATTAAATTATAAGAGTCTACTTCACTTTAAACATATCCTATATTTGGGATTTCTACCCGATTGTCAAAATTTTTAATTGTCGGGATTTTTGACTGTCGGGATTTTTTTGTCAGGATTATGATCTGTCGGGATTTTTTTGTCGGGATTATGACCTGTCGGGATTGTGCTTGTCGGGATTTTGACCGGCACCCGTATCAGCTACAGGACCTTCTACGAGACCTTTAGGAATTATTAAAAACCTTCCTGTTGAAATCGAAAGAATTACTATTCCTCTAAATGTAGAAGTAATGACTGCTACTTCTTACTCTCTGCTCTTAGGAAATGAATTGTTACAAAAAGTTGATGCCAGCTACAATTAGAAAAATAAAGCCTATCCCTTAAATTGTAATACAGGCAAATTTGCCTGCGTTTATTTTTTTAAACTTTATTTTTTTAATAAAATCTTAA
>CAJVPZ010000958.1:0-16156 GCA_910592135.1 Racocetra fulgida | reverse complement strand
TTAACGACCCTTTTAACAACCCAGTTAACGACCCTTTTAACAACCCAGTTAACGACCCTTTTAACAACCCAGTTAACGTACCAGTTAACGTACCTGTTAACATACCTGTTAACGTACCAGTTAACGTACCTGTTAACGTACCTGTTAATGTACCTAATATTATACTAAAATTACTACTATTTGTCAAAAATTTAACTATTAAACTAAAGCTAAAAAATAAACATATAATAAATATAAATTATACTTATAAAATATACTAATAAAATCTTCTAAAATATGTTAATAAAATCTACTAATATAACAATATATAGAAGTAAAATTAAATATAAAATTAAATGTAGAATTATATAAAAAATTAAATATAGAATTAAATATAAAATTAAATATAGAATTAAATATATATAGATTATTAAAATTTTGTAGATATATATTTAATTATCTAACAACAATATTAGGTAGCATTTATTTTAATTTTGTTTTTTATTTTATAAAAAATTCATAATTTTTATTAGCTAATTAGCATATAATATTTTTTATATGATAAAAATTATTGTTTAATTGGCTAAACCAATATGCATAATCAGAATTATTATTTCTTTATTTGAATAACCTCTTCTGAATACAAACTACAAATCACTTTTGAGATTCTTCAACTAGGGAAGGCATAGGAGGAAGATAGAGCCAGTCTTAACACAAGGCGAGTGATAGCGAAAAGAAAGATGACACTACTAACAAACCTGAAGGCACTTAAATAACCATTGTACTAATCGACAGCACCTCAGGCTTTGTAGAAAACCCATACTCCTTATCAACAATCACTTAGCAAAACATTATTAATAACCAAACACCACCTCCTGGTAATTATAAATGGCTAATGTAATGTGTATATGACCTAAAGTTCTCTGATCTCGCAATAATGATCACTCTGTCACTTCGTTGACAAGCTTTTCATTGCCCAATTCAAGGTCATGGCACAATCACTAATCTAACTATATTTGTCAGGAAGTTCAATTGAATTTAATAAAAAAAAACCTTAAAACTAAAAAAAATTGAGACCGAGACCCGGGGCATCGCCCGGGTCTGAGATCTAGTTTCACTCTATTTACCAAGTTTATCATCCTTGTAGGGTCTCATGTGATTATGGAAAGTATCGTATTACACATTATTAGTAAAAAAAAATATTTATTTTATTAAATCACAAACAATGATTTTATAAACAAACTATAATCTACATGCAATTTTTTTTAAAAAAAAAATACCACTATTCTTTTCTACATGATCTAAACATTGCAAACAACATTCCATTGTATTATATTTATAAACTTACAAAACTTGCCAGAGTATATTGTTGAATCCAGTACTAGTCGGCTAATACTATATAGTTATTAGTTTAAATTTTCATTTTACTTCATCAATATTAAGAAATTCCAAACCCACTTACAATATATACGTAAGGTTGTTTATTATATTGTATAATGCGATTTAATTTTACTGCGCCAAGAAAATCAGACTTTTGTTATTTGTTATTTACCGGACTCAACCCTGACAAGCACATATATGATATGTAATTAAATTTACTTGCTTAAATATGTTTCTGATCAAGGCTGAGTTTAGTTAATAATAAATAATAAACTTAAAGCCGAAGCCTTGGCATCACTCATACAGTATTTGATAATGATAAATGAAGTGTGACATTGAAAAAATGGAAGCGTTAAATAATGAAGTTTTAACATGAAAAATTCCATCAGAAACATGCCTGATTATGAAAAATTAAGCACAAATTTTTCGTGAAAGGATTAGAATATAGGAAATTAATGTCGTCCGATCTTTTGAAATTATCATTGTCTTAATTGCATTTAGTCCCGTTTGATGTATTGAAAATGTTATTAATTCTTGATGTCATGCTCCTTATTACAATGATCCTGTAACAAGATTCGCAGAATTAGGATTTGAGCCACCATTTGACACGTGCCGCTTAGCTGGCTTAGCTGACTTAGCCAACCATGATGGCTTATCTAGCTGGTATTACAACAACGTTTCTACGTATTGAATATATTAACACTAATATGAACGTACGTACGTGTAAAAACGACGTGTAAAAACGCCAAGATTATTTATAAATGAGTGAAAGCATTTCAAAAGAACATATTTCGAATTTAGTAAATAAAAGAAATATAGCGTTGTCTTTTTAGCTGTGATAAACTTTAGTTTTAAAGGAAGCTATTATATATAATGATATATTTACATGTGTTTACCATTTTAATTTGACAAAATAAATCTATACATTTTACCAGTTATCGTTATAAATATAAATATCTATCAACGTATAAATAAAAATTAATATTCATCATGAAAATTCTCTTCTTAATCATAAGGAACATTATTTTCAATTCATTTTTTCAAATTTCAACAGCAGCATCTTTTATAGATTATTCTTATTCATCTGTGCAAGATTTATACGATGCTATTCTTAACACATTGTTTCCAATCATTTTTGTCATTTTATTTAGTGTCAGAGGTGAATCTGGACGTATTAAGAAAGTAGTATTACCATTATTAGATGATATATTATATAATATTATCACTTGGTTAATTCCACTGATAGTTGCTTTTACTTATGGTGATACATTATATATAAAGATGTTTTCAATTGTAAACATGTGTTTACATGTATTTTGTGCTGTATTCGCAATAATTAAGCATGAAACAATTAAAGGATCTAAAGGAAAAACTTATTCAGAATATATTTTTTTATTTTTAGTATTCTTTCCAGTAATAGTCATCCCAATGTTTTGGATAATTATTATTATTTTTAAACATTCTTCGGATCTAATTAGTTTAATATTTCTTGTATTATTTGGATTATTATTAGTATCGGTAGTTTTATTTATACTTTTCTTGGGTTTTTATATTTATGGTTTATTAGACTCATTTGCTCTTATATTTCTTTATATACCAAATATTTTAGATATTTTCTGTTCTATATCATTTTATGCTCCAAATATCTTGCAAACATTCTTTATTTTGTTAAAATGGCCAATTAATTTTTACTTTGTAAAAGCATGTGTATTCATATTGGTTCTATCTTCAACAAGAAATATGTCTTATTATACTGATAAGGTTCCTGATGATTTTTTGGCTACTTCAACTGCAATAACTCAGCATAGGTTGCGTGAAGTGCTAGCATCGGATATTTATATGAAACCCGAAGGATCAACAAATGTATAAAATCAGATTTTATTACAAATTTCAAAAATCTTTGGTTGACTTTAAATTCAAAACCTACTATCGGTTTTATAAAATGGTATCGTATTATATTTATCGTTATTATAAATTTTTGCTGTAAATTTAAAATTAACATCAAAATTGTAATTTCGGTTATCAATGCATATAGATATATAGATATATAAATTTTTTGTTTCACTCCCGACAATATTGTAAATCTGGGATTACCTTTGTTGATACTTTTGGCACTAAAGTGATATTTCTTGTTTTTTGAATAATTATTCTGAAGTACAAGTTATGTAAATCATTTTTTTATAGTACATTTGAAATATCGGGTGGGTGGGTAATTGATTGCACTTTATCATTCATATACCTATTTTAACTTTATGTTACTATTTACTTCTTTATTTAAATCGAATTGAATATTATTTATCTATTTGGCAATTTAAAGAGATGAACTAGTTATTACTATTAAAATAACTTGCTCCGATACATGGTTAAATATTCTAGCTATCTATTATAATTCTATAACTAGATTATGTCAACAGCCCTGAATAATTCTTTAGAAATGTAGGTTGCTCATACATTAAAAAAGCCGATTTTATTCTTGCCACTATATACCATATACACAAATTTAAGTTTTGATTTAAACATCTCACAAAAGCGACACTTAGGCCTAACACAACTCGCATATACAATATTCTAAATTCGATGCGATCATATAACTTACAAGAAAAACTATTGTTGTTCTGGAAGTGTTGGTGCTGGATGTTTGTAAATCTTCTTTTTCCATTCTCGTCGCTCTTCCTTTTTTTTTGTTAAAACCATAAATAAAGGAGGATATAAATAAAACGGAATTAAAAGATAATAATCGCGAATATATATAATGGAAAGATTTGTATTATTGACAGAATCGAATATCTTGAGATCCAGTGGTCAAATCTATCTTGTCACTGTATCACTCTGATTCACCTTTCCATTATATTTAAAGAAATACTAACATCTGTCATTCCAAGAGTTAATCCTTTCCATTGTCCAGCCCATTCATATACGGACATAATAGTTGCCATTCCGAAACAAGCTCCGAACGCAACCGGGTATGAACGTGCTTTTCATTTGACCACAGATTATTCCATTGATTTTTCGAATTAGATAAAAAATGAAATGTGATTAAAATATGATTAAAATGATAAATTATAAGAATTAATCACTATACAATTTCTTATGTCGTGTTGCAATAACTTTCTACATACAAATTAACAATTTGACAACCTAATTAAAATTTCGATTATATGTATAAATCACCAATTGTGAATACCTCTTATTCCTGCTGTTAATCCTGCCGTACATCCTGCAACGGCTCCATTGACCCAATCATCAGTTTTACGAGCATTCGCGAGTATGGATTCCGTTCCCGCAAAGATACCTCCTATTAAAGCTATTTACAATAATCACAATAAAATATTTGTAAGTTAATCATAAATTTTATTTAATATTAGTCCTAATAGAAAATATTTTCATTTTCTTGGGTACGCAATTGTTTAATCAACAATTCAATTGCGAACAATAAATATTTAAATATAACTCCAAAAATTAATTGATGAATGCTACATTATACAATTCTCTCACACCTACCATATCCTGTAATAGTTTTTCCTGTTCTAGTAATGACACCAGCTGCTCCATATTCATGTCTAGATAGTGCATTCTGTACCGCTGAGATTAATAACCCAAAAGCTCCAAACCCTGTTGTATATTTAAGTGTATGAGAAAATACATCTTTTTCAAAATATATATCACTTTCGTTGATAGTAATTGGTCCTGTTGCTTCAGTTTCTAATGTTGATGCTACTACTGGTGTCGTTGGTTGAGATTTTGTAGATGTAGACATTTCGATTAAACGTAAAGTGATTACCTGTGCAACTGGTTTTTTTTTAAGATCGTAACACGTTACACGTGTGATTTATCTTGTGATCATGATATTGGTCATCATTATCGTTATATGCTACTACTTCCATTTTAAGAGTTTGAATATCCGGCATTTAAAAAGGGTCCCACAAAACCCTCTATCTCTATCACAATCAAAACGAAAAATGCAGAAACCAATCATTCGCCAAAAATCGCTCGAAAAAATTTTGGAAGGAAGTGATATCATCAAATTTGAATGTTTTGCATACAAAAATATAGAAAAAATTGGAGAAGGTAAAGTCCTTTAATTAGTTAATTTTTATAAACATCATCTAATAAACTGCCATTTATGTCAAAAATAAAATTAGTTAAGTTTTATAAACATAATCTAATAAGCTGCCATTTATGTCAAAAATAAAATTAGTTAAGTTTTATAAACATAATCTAATAAGCTGCCATTTATGTCAAAAAATATTATAAGGTACATCTGGTATTGTTTATTCGGCAGATTATAATGGAAAAAAGGTCGCATTGAAAAGCTTTAATGGTGACGAAGTGAATAAAAACTTTATTAACGAGGTAATTCATTACTCATTGTTTTCTAATGTCTAGTTTTTGTCATTTTAAATCTAATATTATTTATAGCTTAAACTATTACATGCTATTAATCTCCATCCTAATATCATTCAATTCCATGGAATTACATGCGGTATGTCGCGCCTGAAGCTGGAAATTAGGGATCTCCATTTAAAAATCCAAATCCACTTATACATTTTATTATCAAAACTAACCCTAAATCCTAAGCTAACTATAAAAAAAAAAAAACTAAAAAAATGCACCCCAAAAATTTTGAAAATTTCATATTAAAGTATTTAAAATTTCCAGCTTCAACAGTTTCCAGCTTTAGCCACGACAATATATATTGCACAATAAATATTCTTTAAATAATACTTTCTAGTTATGATTTAATTAGATCCTGAAACAAATAAATTCATGCTAGTACTACAATTTGCCAATGGAGGGAATCTACAGCAATATTTGAAAAATAAATGGCATGAAGACACTTTTAAAATTTCATTCGAAGAAATTATCCAAATTGCAAGACAAACAACTAGTGGGTTAGAGCATTTGCACAAAAATAATATAGTTCACGGAAATTTAGTAAGTACTAATTTACTTATTATTCTAACTCCTAATTAATTTTTTATTTTCTAAAATCATAAATTATTTGTTTAATAATTTATTAAGCATTCTAAAAATATCTTAATTAATGATGATCAAATATTAATTGCGGATTTTGGGCTATCAGGAAAAATATATGATAGTTTTATTTCTTCATTTTCAAAAGGGATGCCTACATACCTTGATCCATATTGTTGTCACCAGCCTGGGAGAAAACCCGATGAAAAATCGGATATTTACAGCTTAGGAGTAATATTTTGGGAGCTTACAAGCGGAATTCCTCCATTCGCAAATGCTATTTATCAATTTACCATACTTATACTAACGATGCAAGGCTACCGGGAACAAACAATTCCCGGTACGCCAACAGATTTTACTAAACTTTATAAAAAATGTTGGAATACTGAACCGAAAGAGCGCCCAACAATAAGTGAAATTCTTGAGAATCTTAATTTAATGCTAAAAAAAGAAATGACTGAATTTATTATAAATTGCAATAAAGAACTCAGTCTTGATTTAGACGCAACATCTGTCTTAGATACAACAGATTTAGATGCAACATCTGTCTTAGATGCAACAGATTTAGACGCAACATTTGTATTAGATGCAACAGAATCGAATATTTCTCATCCTATTAAATGGTTTGAAAAAATAAAGGATAATATTTCTGAAATTCTTGAGAATCTTAATTTAAAATCAAAGAAAGAAACAATACAATTTATTGAAGCACCTACCTTAGACACAACAAAATCAAGTGTTTCCTGTCATTCAAAATGGTTCGAAAAAACAAAAGACAGTATTGCCGAATATGGATTTTCTGCATTTGAAAATATAAAAGTAATTGGAAAAGGTGTGACTTCCTTAATTATTTAAAATTTTTATTAGCGAAATTAACAATTTATATTTCTAACGTTATATACACAAGGTGGATTTGGTGTTTATTCGGCAGAATATAATGGAGAAAAAAAAGCCTTGACAATGACGATGTGAATAAAGAAGTGTCCAAAGAATTTATTAAAGAGTTTAAAGAGGTGATAAGTAATTTAATTTTCTATTGTCTGCCTTCGTTATCCAAATCATCTAATTTCAATACTATTTATAGCTTAGACGATTATATAACATTAGTCCTCATCCAAACATTAACCGATTCTACGGAATTACTCACGGTATTATAATAATACATATTACATGCTTAAATAATGTATTATTTAAATAGTATTTTATAGCATTAATTAATATTAGATCCAGAAACAAATAAATTCATGCTGGTACTACAATTTGCTAACGGAGGGAACCTGCGGCAATATTTACAAAATAAATGGTATGAAGGTGTCTATAAAATAAAATTCGATGAAATTCTTAAATATGCAATTCAAATTACTTCCGGGTTGGGTTACTTGCATAGTAATTATATAATTCATTGCGATTTGGTAAGCATTAATTTATCTATTCCTAAATAAGATTTGTTTTTTTTTTTTGAAGTCATAAATTAATTAATTAATAATTTATTGAGCATCCTAAAAATATCTTAATGAATGATGATCAAATATTAATTGCGGATTTTGGGCTATCAAGAAAAATAGATGATAGCTATACCTCTTCAGCTTCAATTGCAAAAGGTGTGCCAGCATACATTGATCCGTATTGTTATTGCCAGCCTGGAAGAAAGCCAAATGAAAAATCAGACATTTATAGCTTGGGAGTAATATTTTGGGAGCTCACAAGCGGAGTTTCTCCATTCGCTAATGCTATTTATAAATTTGCCATACTTTGTCAAACATCAGATGGTTATCGAGAACAAACAATTCCAGGTACACCAACAAAATATGCTAAACTTTATAAGAAATGTTGGAATGCTGAGCCGAAAAAACGTCCAACAATAAGCAAAATCCTTGAGGATCTTAATTTAATGTCAAAAGGAGAAACAGATCAATTTATAATGAATGAAAACACGGACCTTATACCTAAAAAGACAAAAGATCTTAATTTTACGTTAAAATATTCTTTATTTAATATCCAGTAATCATACAACAAGTATCATTTATTTGATTAAGTTTAATAAATTACATACAATGAAGGGTTTCGTAATTAAAAAAAAAAAAAAGCGTATTTCGGAAATAAATAGGATATTCAAATTTTATTTGTTTCCAAAATTTTGAGATCGGAAAAAGAAATGTAATGTTTGGAGACTGGGAAAATCATTGTCTGATACTTGCTTTCAGCTAGGGGTTTTCCTAGTCCATTCCCCAAATTAGCAAGCTTTTTAATAACAATGATCGTTAATTTAAATTTATTGAAAACGAAATAAGATTAATACATCCTTATTTGAAAATAAATCATTGTCTATTTCAATAAAAATTAGTTCATTTTATTCTGAAAGCCTTCAATGAGGGATTCCAGAATTAAAAAATTAGCATATTTTAGAAATAAATAGGGGTATTAAAATCTTATTTGTGGTTCAACTTTTTGAAATCGGAAAATGAAATAGGTGTGTTTAGAGGCCTCTATTTCATGAAATTAGTAACCTTTCTATGATAAATATAGATGTTAACATTCCGGTCTGATCCGGTCTTTAATGATTTATATCTTAAAGATTTAAAATGTCCAGACTGGGTTCAGACTGGTCCGGTCTTAAGACTGAGAGAAGACCGATTTATTTTTCAAAAAGAGCCTCTAAAATACTATACTACTATAACGAAGTATAAAAAATTAGGATTAGAGTTTGTTTTTAGAGCCCTATCAAGATATCAAATAAAAAAAAAATTTTTTTAACTTATAAAATCAGTACTGCTGATTAATCAGGAATAGTATTTACGCGTTTCAGATTGGTCTTAAGACTAGGGTGGAGGGCACAGGGTTCTTGGGCATGCCTGGCATGCCTTTTATTTGATATTTAAAAACGCATATAAAATGAATGCACCTTCTGATTGGTTAATATTAACCACAATCACAAAGATAATATATGCTAAATGCAACCTCCCTAAATGCATAGTCTATGAAAAATCTCTTTAAATGCATGGTCTTATTTGGTCTCAATTTATATGATACATACCCTAAATGCAATACTTCTCTAAATGCAAGATTTTTTGATTTTTTAGCGATTACTTGGCACAACGTTGTAATGAAAAGCTATTTGGCACCGTTATCCCCCAGCCGTGTCGTATAAGGTGATATAAAGAAAAATGAAAAATTCGTACGTATGTACTCGAATTTTTTTTTTTTTTTTTTTTTTTTTTTTTAACGTACAGTACGTGATGTACTTAATTTTGCCCAATTTTCGTACATTTGTACTACTGTACAGTACTAATTTACTAAATACCTAATTTAACAGCCAATCATATATGAAAGTCTACAAGTACTCTTTATCATGTTCTGAACATGAGGAAATCTCAAAAATGGTTCGAAAAGCCGTTGAAAGACAATGATTACACTGAATTTGGATATTCTATATATAAAATATAGAAAAAATTAGAACAGGTAATGTCTTTAATTAGTTCATACTTTATGAACACAATCTAATAAGCCGGTATTTATGTCAAAAAACGTTATAGGGTGGATCTGGTACTGTTTACTCGGCGGATTATAATGGGAAAAAGATCACATTGAAAGCTTTAATGGTGACGAAGTGAATAAAGAATTATTAACCAGGTGATTCATTACTCATTGTTTTATAATGTCTAGTTTTCATCATCTAAATCTAATATTATTTATAGTTTAATTATTACACACTATTAATCTCATTCAACACCATGGAATTACATGCAGTATTATAATAATATATGTTGTACATTATTCATAAATAAATATTCTTGACGTCTTCACCGCTCGATTTTCAAATTATTACACCCCGGTCAACATCCTCAAACACGATGATTTCTTCTCGGAATACACGCTTCCCAACACATTTGTAATTAACCATCTCCTCTCCAAGCTACAAAATCGGATAAACTCAGAATACACTGGACAAGTATAAGATTTCATACAAAAGATTGGTAATTTAATCGATAATCACTGTCTGATGTAGCGCGATTAAAACAGATCTATTCGAGAATCTCTGGCGACGTCTCCACAAAGAATAACAAGGAACAACTATTAAAGGAAATATGCCAACATCTAAAATTGGATACCTCATGCTCGAACAAAACCATGCTAAATGCAATCTTTGACAAATCAACATGGTTACTCTCAATCAATTCATTCTAATATTTCTGAATTATTTTATTATAAAGTAATTTGTGCTGAATATCATATATTAAACAAAGTAACATGAAAGCATACAATCACATTCAAATCATTGTAAATGAACTGAGAGTCATCTTCTCTGAACCCCTAGCATGATACCTCAGAGCACGCTTCAACCCGAAACACAATCGAATCATGTTCACAACAAATCTTTTGCAAGAAATTTTAAATTACTACACCGATGAGATCAAAAACGATGGAGGCTATATCGATCCATGTTACATATCGGCCAAAGATTAATCCTGGCCATTTACATGAACGAAGAAAGAGTTTCCTTAATTACATGATTTATAAGGATACAATATCATGCGAGAAAATACAAAAGGGTTTGACCGAATTTCAAAACATTGCTTTTATAGATCTTGGAGGATTCGAAAATTTACGAACGAGTTTCAACCCTTTTTTAGATTAATTTTATTTCGATACAGAAAAATATTCATTTATAGTTAACTGTCTAGTACTAAAAGTGTTTTCATAATGTTTAATAAATGAAGTTACATTTTTTCGTATATTAAAGTTTTCCAATGTTTGTTTTATCGACTCGTTTGATTTTCGTGTCCAAGAAATCGTTAAATTTCTTTCGACCTTTGGCAGAGTTAATAAACACTTAGCCACCTCCATTTCCTCGGTAAGACTCGTTCTGCCCTCTCTTACCAAAGAAAGAGCCCGTTTCATACCCACACCCTTCATACCCTCACAGTAATCGCATCCAGATAGCACGCATGCCTCGATAAACTTTTCCCTTCCTCCGAACAACTCTCGTACCTTCTCACAGTTTATTTCATTACATCCCCTCTTTCCAAACCCCGTCAAGATCCGTTTAGCCCCGAACGCAATGGAATCGAGATCGTCAGTCACAACGGCATACACCAAACCACGCATCTCCAATATCGCGCATTGCGCCTCGGCCTCCCCCGGAGCTTCCACATAACACAATCCAAGATCTTGCAAAAATCGTTTCCAATCATCCCTCATCTCCTTTACTAACAGTCCCACATCACCACGACCTTTTTCTTGAGGTGGATTCCCGTCAAACACAAACAAAGGTCGGATCGAATATTCAAAAACTTCGTTCAAAAAATTGTACAGCCCAATCATGTGCGGTTGTTTCGTCTTTTCCTCCATCACTTTCACGAAACGACACATCAGAAACGAAGCATCAATAGCAATAACTCGTCCATAATATTCTCTTAAACCACGTTTGACAGAATATTGAGGACACTGTTTACGAATAAATGGTGCTAAACCTTTGACACCCATCTCGCTAAAAAAAGAAAGTATTTGAAACCCAACGATTTTTATTATTTTTATAAAGTTACACTACATGCTTTTTGCCTGATACAAATCAAACATTGTTACACTATGTATAAGAACCTCTTTCACCTAAATCAGAATACGATAAATTTTGCTAGACTTTATAAAAATGTTGGAGTTTGAACCGAAAGAACGTCCAACAAAAAGTGAAATTCTTGAGAATCTTAATGTTAAAAAAAAAGAAACAATGCAAATTTATTATAAATCGCAATAAAGGACTTATAACCCGATTTAGACAAAATACCTGTCTTCAATGCAACACCTGTTTTTAAATGCAATAAAAGAACTTGGATCTAATTTATGTATTAGATGCAACACACTCACTGTCTTAGATACGTACGTACAAAAAAAGAAACACCTGTCTTAGATGTAACAGAATCAAACATTTCCCATCATTAAAAATGGTTTGAAAATCAAAGACAGTATAGTATCGCTGAATATGGATTTTCTGATAGAGCTCCAATCCATGAACCATTTATCCGGATATCCAATATTTGATGGATATAATTTGATAAAATAGATTAACGCGTTAATGAATAAACAACCGAATTATCCAATAAATTATTCGGATTATTTTGAAAATTAAAAAACAAAAGTAATCAACAATATAAATTCATTTGACAATTACAAGTTCTAAGGTAATCAATAATATAAATTAAGAAAATTCTATTTACATGCGGGTGATACGTATTAGAATTTCTCTAATTTATATCGTTGATTATCTTAGAACTTTGTAATATCTAATACATTGGTATAATTCGGTTAAACCATTTGGTTATCCGATTTTAGAGACCACGGACATATGCGGTCGCATAATATGCGCATAAAATGCGATTAATTGTTATTGTTTTTACGAGATTTATGTGGCATTTGTGCGGGCATTTTAAACGCATAATAAAAGCATATGTATATAATTGTTAAATTTCTTTTTTATCATCTTAAATTCATAACTATCACATTATACAATGATAAATCAAATTTATAACAATACGAAATATGCACATGGTTCCTCGCATAAATATCGCATAATTTGAAATCATCACATCGCATAGCAATGCTTTACAATGCGCATAATCTGGGGTCTCTATCCGATTTAAAAAGATGAATTATCCGAATATTGCATTGTTAAATAAAATAGTTGGCTGATTGAAACTATTTGAAAATGTATGAACTATTGGAAAAGGTGTGACTTCCCTAATTGTTTAAAATGTTTATTAACACAATTTTTAACAATTTATTTTTTCTAATGTTAAATATACAAGGTGTTGTTTATTCGGTAGAATATAATGAAATATTCGCATTAAAAAAACCTTGACAATGACAATGTGAATAAAGAAGTGTCCAACTAATTTCATACTATTTATAGCTTACGTAGACAATTAATTATAACATTAGTCCTCATCCAAACATTAACTGATTCCACGTAGAGACACCAGACATATGCGGTCACATAATAGACGCATAAAATGCGATGAATTTTTACTAAATTTTACTAAATTTAGATTTTTTATGCCGCACTATGTGGTGCACTTTAAATGCATAATAATTGCATCATTTGTAATTATCACAATAGTGATTTATTATATCACGACCTCTTTTGTTGTAATTATGATATTGATATGAAATCTAATTGAATAAAGTATTTTGAACGTTATGTAATTGTTACAATATCAATTTAAGTACTTTGAACGTTATAATTTTCTGTTTAATTTTAACGATGGGAAAAACCAAGTTTACAGCTTTAAAACGTGTAAATTCTGACATCTATAAAGATAATTTTTATAAATCGAATGATCAAATGTTCTGTATCACTTGCAGACGTGTTGTCAATCATGCTAGAAAATCTGTAATTGACAACCACATTAATTCGGTATCACATCAAAAAAGAAAACGTCTTATAGAATCGTCAGATAATATGAATCAACCAGATATAAACAAACAGGATAGTAATATAGCATTTGCCAAAGCATTTATAGAAGCCAACATTCCACTAGAGAAAATTAATAAATTACAGAATTATTTTAAAGAATATTGTATTGAAGGTAAATTAATTAATACAGTATATAATAACTTAAACTTTTTAATTAAATATAATTTTTAATTATACCGTAGATGATAAAGTTGTTGGTGCAAATCGAATGCGTGAATATTAACTTCTTCATTTTTTTAGTGAAGTAGATGAATTAAAGAATATTTTAGTTGATCAACGTATTTCAATTATGATTGATGAAACAACTGATGTTTGTGGGCATAGTATTGTAAATGTTCTGTTTAGCTTTCAAGATCAAACCAAATTAGTAAAAACAGAATACCTAGATTGTGTTAATCATTTGACAATTGCACAGTTAATTTTGTCAGCTTTAAATTTTATAATATCCCTATTCTAAAGTTATTTTATTTATTAGTAATAATGTAGCATATATGAAAAAGCCTATTAAGATTTATTAGTCAAGTTAATGCCTCAACTTAAGCACAATTGTTGTTTTGCCTATATTCTAAGTTTGGTTGAAGATTCTTGGATATATTTCAATTATTTTAAACTTCTTGGGCATATAACTACAAATATCAAAGAGGCTTTTTCTTATTCTCTTATTTGAAAAAAAAGATGGTTGGATTTTCTTTCTTCAAATATTAATTTATTAAATTCTTCTAATTTATCTTTAGAATCATTATTAGAATCTTCTGAACTTAGTATACAATTATCTTCATTATTTGTAAAAACCTATTGGAATATCTGGTTTAATTTTGTTATTTGGATAAAGTCATATTTTTTATATTTGGTTTGATTTTTTGTTATAAAAAACACACTTCACACTTCTCCAAAATCAATTAAAGAATTAGCTAAAATTTTTTCAAATTATGAAAATATTTTAGTAGTAGAAATGATTATTAAATTATTACTTTAAATGCTTAATAATAAGTATATTACATATATTAAATATAATTATATATACATATACTAATAAACTAATATATTTATTAGATTAATTCAAGACTTGGATTTTTTTAAAATATACAATAAACCTGTAGCATTTTATGTTTTTTCTCGAATTAGTCAAACTAATACTATACTACAGGCAGGTATTAAAAATCTTTTATTTAATATGTTTATACATAACAAAATTCAAAAAAGAAATTTAAATTTAATGTTTTTCAAGTTAATTTTTTACAAGCTTTTTGATTATCATTTGACAAACTTACAAAACATGTTGATAATCATTCTTCATTATTACTTTTTAAAGCAATATGATGTTTTGATCCTCAATTTATTTATTATTTAACCTCACAACAAGATATTAAATTTTATAACATAATAGAGGAATTTAAAATTTTAAATAATGATTTATTAAATAAATGAAATATTTATTGTAAATTAGATGAAGAATTAGGTGAAAGCTTAAACTTGGATAAATACTGAAAAGAAAAATCTAATGATTTACCTTATCTTTCAAACATCACTTTATTTTATATTTGGTTACCTATTTCTGATGTTGATATGAAACGAAGTTTTAGTAACTATAAAAATATTATAAGTAATAAGCGGCATAATCTTTTGCAAAATTCTTTATCAATGTTAAGCTTGCTTTATTTTAATAGACCTACTTAAATTTACAAGATAAATATATTTTTTTCTTGGTGCTGCATTTTTTTCTTGGTGCTGTATTTTTTTTCTTGGTGCTATATTTTTTTTCCTGATAAGTATTTGTTTTTTCTAGGCTGTATTTTTTTTTCTAGCAGTATTTTTCTTTTGATACAGTATTTTTTCTAATGCTGTATTTTTTTCATTAAAATATCTTTAATTTATAATTATTATATAATATAGTAATAATAACATTTGATAACAATAAAATATGCATAAGGTTTTTTATATATAATTATTGCACAATTTGAATTTATTACATCACACCAAAATGCATTTCAAATTGCATTTTTAGTGTCTCTAATTTTACAAAATTTCACACTGTATTATAATTAATACATATTGCATGCTTAAATAATTTATATATGTACGTATATATTATTTATAATTTAAATAGCATTAATTAATGTTGTGGCTATTAAAAGTCTAATCCTTTCAGTCCTGACTATGTAAATAGGAACTTCGATTAGGATTCGGTCTTTGAGTCAAGTTTGTGTATTCTCATAATAAAACAGAGTTGGAGATATTTTTTTTTGTAAGTGCCAGATAATTTCTCTCAGTTATGATGATGTTATAGAATGAGTTGTAGTATTAGTTTTATTATTAAGTTTATTATTAGTTATTATTAGTTATATTATTAGTATT
>CAJVPZ010000957.1:0-16162 GCA_910592135.1 Racocetra fulgida | reverse complement strand
TAGAGACGGGTTTAATTTTTATTTTTTGCTTGTGAAATGTTACATTCTTAAAAAGTACTTTAAACTGTATAAATACAGAATTTTGCAGATCTTCGAACTCGAACCAAACTTGAAGTTCGGTTCGGAGTTCGATTCGAACATGTTCGGGTTCGGCATATTATCTGCTTCTAAGAATTTTATTTACATCATCTGAACTTTGCATAGTCTTAATCCACGCTTCAAGTTTTCAATAGATATCTCTAGCATTAGGCCGTTTTTTTGGATTAGCATCCATACATTGTTTAGCAAACTCAACATAGGAGTTGGGAGTTTGAGGTGCAAATTCAGGACGCAATCCTTTGCTGCAAATCTCTAATGCAAGTTTTACATCAAATTTACGTCCTTCAAAAGGTCTTTGACCAGTTGACATTTCTGCCATAATGACTCCGAAGCCATAAATATCGGCAGCTTTTGTAAGCTTTTAACCTAATAAAACTTCTGGTGCCACATAAGGCATAACACCATAAATATCACCTTCTGAACTGTTTTCGTTAGATTTTTAGACAATCCTAGATCTGATATGTAAGATTGCATATTTTTACTAATGACTTCATTTTGTAAAATATTACCACTGTGAAAATCTGCATGAACATATCCTGCACTATGAATAGTCCATAAATCGTAAGAAATATCTTTAAGCAGCTTTAATTTAGTTTGCCAGGTAAGAACACAAAATTTTTTTATTAAAAACTTGCTAAGACACCCATTATCAGCATATTGAAATACCATCAAGTATTCATTTTCATTTTTTTGAGTTAATCCGTATATTTTAAGTTTACTACCCATAAGCCACATGTTATATGATTTTCAAACTTTATCATTAAGTAATTAAATCAAATGAAATAAATTAGTTCATGATTTATTTAATAAATTATTGAATAAACAAATTTTAACTTCTTTTAAAGAATCAGACAAAGTCTTGAGTGCAACGATGCTAGATGCTTCACGCGATCTTTTATAGGAATAGTTGTCATCATCAATTTTCTTCAATTTTTCGCATACCATCCAGTCAGGTTGCTGAATATACAGAGCCAAATCCTCTTTTGCCAATTTCTTTAACATCAGACAATCTATCAAATGGAATCCATTCGATTACATTTTCATATTTCCAGGTTCTAAGTTGCAACTTTTTTATACAATCATCAATATCTTTATTTCTACTTGTCCACCTTGTTGTTTCTAAATCAGGGTCGTATGATAAACATCATGCTTTATACGTGTTATCTTATAATTTTTGCTTCAAAGCTAATGAAGCTAATTAGCATATATTAAGAGATGATAAGACATAACAGACGTAACATTACGTACTCAAGAGTGATACATTGCAATCGTAATGTTTGGCGAAATGCTTATTAGAATTTTTAGAATTATAAAGTTTTAGAATTTTACAAACCAATTCTTAATTTAATGGATTTTATTCAGAACTGGCACTAAGAATATACTTTTCGTCTAAAAAGCATTTGTGACACGTCTTTAATAAGTAAAAATCAATATTTTTCATGTATCTATTATTACCGTACTCAGAAACTCTTCTACGTCTTGAGAAGATCGGCGAGGCAAAAAAATAGCCCGAGTACATTACGTAGTTAGTACACACTAGATTATCGTTATCTTGAAACAAGGGTCCATCGAATTGATGAACAATGTAATAATCATGTGATTGCGTTAAGCTATGAGCTTTTATGTTTCGGAAGATCCAGTAAACCTTTGTAGATGATTTCTCTAAGAATTTCTTAATTGCTTTTATTTGATATATTATAACAAATCTAGACAAGACATTGAATACAATTCGCGTTCTAATTTGTTAATGAACGCAGGTATAAAATTTTATTTTGACCATTATATTAACCTTTTATAAGTTAAATTAATTTATTATGTTTTGCGCGACAGCAGTGGTTACATTATAAAATTATGGTTATTCTAAATTTAAAAGATCATTTTAGACGCCCGAGGTTAGCACAGCACAGAATCCTAAAGCATTATATAAATATATGTCGCGGCTGAAGCTGGAAATGGCTGAAGCTGGAAATTTTAAATATTTTAATATGAATAAAAATGTATAAGTGGATTTTGGTAGTGTTTATATTTTTAAATCGAGGTCCCTAGTTTCCAGCTTCAGCCGCGACAATATATTTTTTCAAAGAAATATTTGTAAAACGTAACGATGAAGATTTCTAAGATTATCGTACGATACGTCGTTTTCTAAAATTCAAAACGCACAGTAATGTAGCACAATTTTCATTTGGAATAACAAATACGTAGCACGAAAAAAGTACTCAATATTCCATTTCATATTTCATATGGCCCATTCAGAGAGAAGTGAAACGAAGCGGCTGATCAAGATCAAGAAAGCGCATGATACAACACGCGAGAGACGCAAGATCAAGAATGAGTACTAGAGTTTTTATAAAACGCAACCAAATCCGTAGCATAAATTACATTCTTGATATCTATATAACCCACTAACCATAACTGCGTCAAAAAGGTAACCCTAAACTTCACTCCGCTTTAGCCGACCACCTTTTATAAAGTTCACAACTACGCCAATAGGATACCTTTTAGCGTCGTACGATTTTGGAAGCAATTCACTTAACATTAAGGGCTAAAAATTAAGGGCTAATTTGTATGCACGCGCATGCATAGACCATGAATGAATGTTACCCGATTATCATCACGTGGCCACAAACTGATTAAAGTTTCATGAGAATGTTCGCTAAGATTAAAATAAAGTGTTTCGTGTAATACATACATTATTATTATTATTATTATTTTGCGTACGTATGTCCGCACGCATGTACGCACGCATGTACGTAGTCAATTCGAGCAATTTAATATTTGTATTTATTTAAAACAAATAGAAAGATCACTTTTAATAGGTTCATATAAAATTTGTACCACAAAGAAAAAAAGATTTCAAGTTTCTTTATACACGTACCGGTACGCACGTACGCATGCTAACTTTATCTTGTTCAATAAGCATATAAGGTTACACGATTTGAATTTTTTTTACGTTTTTTTTACCGGTGTTTTTAATAGTTCAGAAACCAAGTTATCATGTCGACGGACGTTTCTACTACTGGTGTAGAGGTTGGAAACCTTGAACACAAACCGATTGAACCAAAACCGGTCGAAAAAAAAGGGACCACTAGCGGTGTAAAATCGTTCTTGGCAGGAGGGTTTGGTGGAATGTCGGCTGTGCTTGTCGGTATATATCAAATTATCAAAATATCGGTTTGCAGATGCAAAATGCACCACAGGAATGCTAATTATTTATTGTTTTTTCAAATAAGGTCATCCATTTGATTTGGTCAAAGTTTGTATCTTACTACAGAGTTATTTCATAGACTTTAATTAGAAAATTTATATAAAAAAGGTATATTGAAATTAGGTACGACTACAAACCGCTCCTGAAGGAACGTACAATGGTATGATTGATGTTGTAAAAAAAACAATCGCGAAAGATGGAATAACTGGGTAAGTTACATCGTCAATCAATTTCTATTAAAAATCTCTCATCATTGATATATTTTTTGTCTGATCCAGTTTATATCGTGGTATGGGTCCTCCATTAGCTGGTATAACCCCGATTTTCGCGATAAGCTTTTGGGTGGGTTTACATAACAGTAGCAGATAATTAATAATGATAATCGTAATAATCGGGATTTTTCTTTATAATATATATTTTTACCGATTATTTTAATACTTCATAATAGTCTTATAACCTTGGTAAAAATCTCGTATACGCTTCTACTCCAAATCGCAAATCGCGAGAGCTCAGTTCATTGGAATATACAATTGCTGGTGGTATATCTGCTGGTCCAACCACATTAGTAATGGCTCCAGTTGAAAGGATTAAAGTTTTATTACAAATTCAAGGTCAGGGTGGTGATGTTAAATACAAGGGTCCGCTCGACGTAATACGTCATCTTTATAAGGAAGGTGGTTTAGGTAGTATTTTTCGTGGAACTGGTGCTACGTTGCTCCGTGATGTTCCAGGATCTGCTGCCTATTTTGGTGCTTATGAATTTACAAAAAAACTTTTAACTTCTGATTCTACTTTGAATCCTGCGGCTGTCTTATTTGCTGGTGGTAAGTTTAATTAAAATAATTAAATAATTAAAATATATCATTATATTTCTGATTTCTCTAATTATTAATTACTAATATTATTCAGGTATGGCTGGTGTCGCTATGTGGACTATTTGTATTCCACCTGATGTTATTAAGTCACGCCTTCAATCGGCTCCTTCTGGTCAATATAAGGGTTTTATGGATGTGTTACGTCACTTACTTAAAACGGATGGTCCATCTGCTTTGTTTAAGGGTATCGGTCCTGCGTTATTAAGAGCTTTTCCTGCAAATGCTGCGGCTTTCATGGGATACGAAGCTAGTTTAAAAATAATGGATAAGTTTTGGTAGTGATACATAGTACATAGAATACGTAAAATAAATGAATATTCCTTTAATTCTATTTATGTTTAAAAAGGTTATGAAAATACAATTACAAAATTATTTTAATTTTTGTGTTAAAGTTACATAGCATATTGTATCTACGTACGCACGTACGTACGTACGTATTTGATACGTACGCATTATTTATTGCGACTTAGTTCTGTAGTTAACAATCTGACTCTTAGTTAACAATTATGTTCGGTTTTGTTCTACCGGATTAAACGAACGGAGAATGCCGAACTATGTCACGTGATAACCGTCAAAGGAAATTTCATTTGCTTTAAGAACATTTTAACATGATTCCACCAGAACTTTCTTTTTTAAAAAACTACGGAAAATCTTATTGTGTCCCGATTATTTCATTCACACATAACCTTTTAGGCTATATTCGCAAATATTCGCATGCAACTCCGTAGTAACCACAACAATTGGTTAAATTCCTTGACTAAATTTTTTTGATTTTGTAAAATGCACATTTGGAAACGCCATCGCCTCATGGCGAATAGTCGGTTTCACAATTGTTTCACAAGTATTGGCATACGGTATATCTTGGTGATGGTTCTGTTCTTTGTTTCACTACCTAGTCTTTTCAAGCCATACTTGAAAGCAAAGCGAAGCATCTGTTCTATCCGTCGAAGTTCTTAAACCTGCCTTCCGTCCTAGCCCTTTAGTGGACCTATTGCCTACAGTCCGTCTAGTCCTAACAGGCATCTATATTAGATTTTAGAGTTTCTCCTTCACCAGTGTCCAGCTTGTTGGAGGTGTGAAGTGACCATTTTTCTTTAACGACCTAAACGAACTTTACAACAATCACATCTGACCCCCAACCTTATCATAAATAGTTTTATTTGTTTTAAAGTCCTCCAAAACTATTACGGTCGTGCTAAAAGAATTTTATCTATACGTACTTGTTATAAATTTTTCTTATATATATATATCATTTATAAATAATGGCCGACGATTCTGTCACCCGCGATGACTCTGTGGCTGTGACTGCCTCTGAAACTGTTGAAAATAACTCGGAAGAGGCTATCACTCCCAAAGAGGAAAAAGCTCAAGAAGAGCCTGGTTTTAAAGTTTTTGTTGGAAATTTGGCTTTCCAAACCACTGAAGATCAGTTAGCCGACTTTTTTAATAAGACCGGTAAAGTGTAAGTTGAAATTCTTATAGCATATATATTATGTTTTATTATCTGAGTTTCTAATTGATATCTGTCGTTTAAAAAAAAATTTTTTTTTTTTTTTTTTTTTTATATATTTATTTTAATTCTTAATTATTTATCTATTAAATTAATTTAGTGTTAAGGCTAATATTATTACTCGCGGAACGCGTTCCCTTGGTTATGGTTTCGTTGCTCTTGAAACTGAGGAGGATGCGAATAAAGTCGTTGAAGAACTTAATAAAAAAGAATTGGATGGCCGTCAAATCAATGTAGAAGTTGCCAAGCCTAAGGAAAATACCACTGCTCCTACTTCTAATCCTGGTCATTCCTACCATGGTCCTGGTTCGCGTCGTGGACGTGGAAGATTTCGTGGTAGGGGTAGAGGACGTGGTAGGGGTCGTGGACGGGGCAGAGGTCGCGGTAGCTGGGTAAATATATTTATTAATTTGTTATTTTTAATTCAATTATTAATATTATTAATAATTATTATTAATCTTAATATAAATATAATATTCTATTATATTAGCAAGGTCGTCGTCGATTCAACCGTGGTGGTGATGACGGCAATATTGACAATGATTCTACTGCCATTGTACCCTCTGATGCCCCAACTGCAAATGGTACTGATCAACATAAAGGTCGTGGTAGATTCCATCGTCGCGGTCGTGGTCGCGGACGTGGTCGTGGTGGTCGTATGATACGTCGCCGTTCTGCTAATATTAATTCAAATCAAACAGCTGGCGCTGCTAAAACTGGTGAACCATCTAAAACGATTGTATTCGTTGCCAATCTACCCTTCTCCATTAATGATGATGGCCTGAAAGAAATTTTTAAAGATTATAACGTTGCTAATGCACACGTTGTTCGTCGTCGTGGTGGGCGTTCAAAGGGTTTTGGTTTCGTCACTTTTACTGACGAAGAAGAACAAAAGAAAGCCTTAGAAGGGTTAAAAACCGCCACGTCTGAAGGTAGAGAGTTGGTTATTAAAGTTGCATTAAGTGACCAACATATTCAACCTGGTGATGATGTTGAAAAGACGGAAGCGCCTGCTGCTTCCTCTGATGAGAAGAAAGAAACTGCCGCTTAATTATATCTATTAACAAAAAAAAAAAAGAAAAAAAAAAGTGTTAATTATTTGACATCACAGGAGGCATCTAAAATAGTTTCTGTGTAATTAAATATTTCTTTGTAGTAGTAGTACTTTAGTTTCTTGTATGCAACATTTATATATGGTATGTTTTACGAATATCATTTTTTTATTTCTGACATGTTCTTATCATTAATATTATATGCTTCCATGTCCCATGCCCTTTGTTTTTTTTTATACTAAATCTATTATTTTATTCCCTTTTTTCTTCTCTTCGACCTTCCTATATTTCAATTCTTGTCATTAGTTTAAAAACCCCTTCCCCTTATTATATATTATCATCACTCATGTTCGTTTTCTGGGCGACAGGAGCAGTAAATCTTTTTTTCTAACCCTTTGATATATTGACTTTATTCTTCTGGTTCTGACTTAAAAGCATTGGAAGAACAAATGTTTCGTTTGTATCATTGGTACTTTTTTATTTTCATTAATAAATTGATGCCAATTTTGATTAAACGTTAATGAAAAAATAAAAATTACAAATTATCAAAAAAAAAAAAAAAAAAAAGATAAAAGTTTCTTATTATCTTATAACTTATTTCTATTAAATAATCATGCTATATAATACGATCAAAAAAACTAGTGTCTTTTCTCTTCTCACAACCATTTAGGCCTGTTCACAGGAACTCTGACTAAATCAGTGTCAAATAACTCAATAAATTGTTCATTTAAAACTCTAACTTTTGGTCCCGCATATCGTCGATATTCTTCAAAGATTGATGTTAAATTCCACTTTTGAAGTTTACGCAAACATCCTACAATTGTACCTTTTTTCGTGAAATTATTTTATTAATCAAAAAATAAAAAACGCATGTTGGTAGTGATAACATATAAAGTACCTGTCCTATGCCTTCCTAAATTGCACATAACGATCATTGGATAATTATGTGGATTTAGAATATGTCCTAATGCTTCCACAACAACCTCTTCAGTAATAGGATCCCAAGCGCTTACTGAAGACATTACGCCAACAATGCCAAGATTGTGAAACTTAATTTCTTGATCATCGATAAAATCTAAACTATAAATTTTATCAACTTTATTACTCATCGCTAAAAACGATAAAAGTTTATAATTCTAAAGTTAGAAACGCTTACAATCTTTGATTTGGTTCTTCAGAAGCAAGCCATACCACTGTCTTTAGTCCAAGTTTCTCTAAAAATGGAAAATTTAATTCGTTCGGTTGACCTGATCTATACAAGTCTTCTTCTATCATGCCATAATTCTGTGAATTCAACAAAGTGAATGTACAAAGAATTATTTATTTAACAACTTGTCTTTTTTTGCACAATATACGTTTGATTCCAAAAACTTTACCAATGGAGGAATAAAATGTTGTGAACTCATTTGTTAAAAACAAAAGAGCAATTGTTTAATTCTTTAATTTGTATATCGGTACCAGATATTCAATAAAACGTAAACCCTATATATATATATACATTATATCGAACAGATAGTTTTTGTATAATATGATAAAATTTTTAAAGAATTACAAAATCTTTATAATAGTTTGCTCAGTTTAACATTGCATTAGCATAAACTTGACAGAAATTACTAGCTAGTAACTAATATTCAATTTCGAACAATTTCGCACGTATTACAAAGGAAAAAATATCGAGTTGCGAAATCATTTATATATCAAAAACGAAAAGGATATTATCCTTTCGATGCTTTATTAAATGAAGTTTAAAGAAAGTAAAGAAAAATTACTCAAATACAGCCGAAATAAATGCGAGATCGATGAAGAAAATTATTATCTATCAAAAAAAAATGGATATTCATTCTCAAATAATAGCAACGCTTACATATGCGCTTTATGGCTTATCAACCTTTAGATTGTGTGAAGGTAGTTATTTTTAAGTGAAAAGAATGTTCAAATATCAACCTACCTTAAATACGATTTGAATATTTGATGCGTTGAAGTGTACCGTTTGGTGATAACGATTGAAAAGCCTAAAGTTAGATATCTTCTAAAAAAACCTAAATTTTATTAACTAAGCTTTGCTCTATCAATTTAAACATTACGTTATTTTATCAAACACTTTTGTGCTAAATGGTGTGTATCATTTCATTAACAATAGTTCGTTGGACAGGAAGCATTATTAGTATCGCAACAAAACAATGTAAAAATAAGACGTCATTGCGTCTTGTCAAAATAAATAAACAAATTCCGTTTATGTTTTTTAAACGGATTACCTTGCAGTTCTACTTCTTATTTCTAGCCCTTCTAGTCAAGTGTTTTTCTAAAACTCTCTTTCCCTCACAATTAGGGAAATTTCGAAGATCATAATAAACTGGTGCAATATCCAGAAGCCTATAATAAAGATATAAATTAATGTCTGCAATTTAATAAGGTTCATATTATTGCTGATACCAATACTTACCAATCAGCTTTTACTTCGGTCACTGTGCGGATATAATTCTTGGTCGTAAGAACAAATTCATTATACAAGACCCATTCAGGTTGATGCCCAAGGGACGAAGATGGGTGAAGTTGAACAATCTGATACAATATTATAATAGTTAGAATTACTAAATTATTGACAAATTAGATTTACATTGATTAAAATTTACCTGATTATCTTTACATGTCAAATAATGGCCTGATTTTTCCAAATGTGCAACTTGCATAAAGAATCCCGCCGTCAAAGCTTGCCTAATGTTTGTATAATAACTTCTATCCTCAAATGGTGTGCTAACCAAATCTTGGTCACAACGCTCCATAATGCGCTTGAGTTGCTGACGGACATTGTCAGCCGATTTCAAAGATCGAGCACTGAGATAATTGTTATAACACCATTCTGGATCATTTATATCTATAAAGAAAAAAGAGATTATTATGCCTCAATAAATTAAATTGAATTCGTAGTTTCATCTTTTATATGACTTACTAGTTTTATAAGCATGATAAACATTCAATAAAGTTAAATGATCTCCATCAGTGTGTGCAAATTTTCCTTTAGCATCCTCAGCTTGCTTTTTCGATTCATTAGGTCGGACGAAAATATTTGGCACTTTAATGTTTTTTTTACACGTTAATATATTAAGGTATAAATCTTCAAAATAAAAAGATTCCATATGATCCGATAACATTAATAAATACCTGATAATAATGCAGCGATTGAAAGGATTTCATTAGAGCATCTATACTTGGGACTTTCTATCAACATTTTTGCCAGTTGAGGATCAAGTGGGAACTCGGCCATTAAAATTCCATCGCCAGTGAGATTACCATCGTCATCAAGAGCTCCAAGATAATTTAGAAGCTCAAGAGCACGCATCAATGTTTCTGGAGCTAAATTATATTTCGAAAGAGAAATCAAAATATGGTCAAGAATTCGTTTTAATAAGACAAAATACTATGGTAATATACTAATGTCAATTATTTATTTACCTGGAGGATCCATAAAATCAAAATGTACAAGATCGTCTATTCCCAACTTTTTTAATTGAAGGACTACACTGCCCAGATTGCTCCTTAAAATTTCAGGATATGTCTGTTCTTGTAATTCTTTAAGAAATGCTTTCTCAGTGTAAAGGCGGAAACATTTTCCTGCACGCGTACGACCAGCACGACCAGCCCTTTGTTGAGCAGAAGCTTTACTAATAGGGCTTACAAGCAGCGATTCGACGCGGATACGAGGATTATAAACTTTTTGTTTGCTAAAGCCAGGATCAACAACATAGACAATACCATCAATAGTTAAAGATGTTTCTGCAATATTTGTTGATACAATAACTTTGCGACCAGGTTTTCCGTCCTTAGTGCGGGGTGGTGGTGCGTCTTCGAAAATTCTTTGTTGTTGTTGAGGTGGTAACGAGGAATATAATGGGAGGACTTTTAATGTTCCTAGATCGGATCTTTTCATCAACTCTTCATTCTCTGTGCGAATCTTTAAACAAGCATTTTCAATTTCTTCTTCACCAGTTAAAAATAATAAAATGTCACCAGGTGGTTCATATTCATGAATTTGCATAACCGTACGAATAGCAGCCTCAAGATAATCTCGTTCAGCTTCAGGTGTATAATAAATCTCCACCGGAAAGGTCCTACCTGGAACGGTCTATTTAGAACAAAAAATTTAATTACATCTATTTAGTTTATCATTCTGAAGAAGCACAGGAATACGAAAATTTACATTAAATGAATGAAACATACAAGGACTGGTGCTTCATTGAAATATCTTTGGAATTTTTCAGCGTCGAGAGTAGCGCTCATTACAATGACCTTTAGATCTTTACGTACTTTAGCAATCTAAGAATAAAATCAAATTGTTTAATATTAAATTATTGATCATTTACGATAATCTTCATTTTGATATGTTACCTGCTTCATTAAACCCATAAGAATATCAGTTGCTAGGGTACGCTCATGTGCCTCATCGAGAATAATAGCAGAATATTTTTCTAAATTTGGATCATTCATAGCTTCACGCAAAAGCATACCATCTGTTAAATACTTTAACATAGTTTTGGGCCCCGAACAATCTTCAAAACGGATGTTGTATCCGACCTCTTCACCAAGCTTCACGTCCATTTCATCAGCTACACGTTGAGCTACAGACATAGCAGCAACTCGGCGAGGCTGTGTACACGCAATTTGCTTTTTCTTTAAATGTGGAAGTATATCATAGCATAAAAATTGCGGAATTCTAACAATAACGAATTAACAAATTAGTATCAATAGACATTTATTGTAATCTAGTATAAAACAGATATTACTAACTGAGTCGTTTTCCCGGAACCAGTTTCACCAACAAATACGACAAATTGGTTTTCATGAACCAGATCAAGAAATTCCTTTCTTTGTGCGTGTACTGGTAAGGTTCGCCGAGCTTTTAAAAGTTCACGATATCGCTTACTGAAAGGTTTATTTGTGAAAGGATTTATTTCACCATCTTCAGCTATTCGGGCTTGTTCAGCAGTAGTTCTTCCTGGAAACCAGCCATCAAGTGGACTTTTGTTAAGTTGACGGTGCGCTAAATAAGGATTATCAGTTACTTCAACTCTTTGGCGCTTGCTCGAGTGTTCTTGGTTACTTTTCAGTAACCCAGACTCATTTGACCGCTTATCAGTGGAATCCTCATAATTTTCAGCATTCCTTTTTTTGTTCTTATCTACGACTTCCATTTGTCACGATCAACGACAGAGTAGCAATCTCTTTTTTTTTTCCTCCTACCAAATGGGACGGACTATAATTATATACAATTGGAGCCTCGTCATGTGATATAACTAATCTGATTCGAAAATTGATTTTGCTACGCACGGGTCAGAGTTGAGCCGACGTTAAGCAAGATGAATAACATCTATTTGGCATTTATTTGCACGGAAGCTTATCAATTCATCAAATTTGTAAAATTTTGACCTTTATTTAGATATTTTATTTATCAACAAGATCGAATACTTATAATACAATTTTAATTGATTTTTTATACACTACATTTTTTTATTAAATGAAAATAACTATTTTTATTAAAAAATCTATCTATCTATATTAACAAAAAAAAAACAACTTTTTAAAAAAATAATAATGCTTCAAAGACTTTCGACACTAATTAATAATAAAAAAAATTGTTAATAATAATTATTAAATAAATATTTTTAATTTTCAGTATACGAAGTTTCCTTTATGAAATAAGAAAACGTAACTATCTCTCTTTTTTGCAGAAATAGTAGACCTTATTTCAGAAACACATCAAACTACTTTGCCGATTATGGGTTAGGACCAACCTTCTTGATAACCACTTCCTCCGGAGTCCTACCTGGTGGCCCCCAAAACCTCGACTAAGTGTAAAATTACCCCTAGCCACCCCTTCGCTTAGAAACATTTTCAGAAATAACACTACCTTGACGGTCGTGGTTTCTTATGAAAATGTTCACATCCACACAGGTAGGATTGTTCCGTCCATGTTATCCGTCCAGTTGGTTTCTAACGATAAAAGGTGCCTGATGGATTTACAACTTCGAAATAAAAATACTTACTTTATTTCTAAAGCACCAAAAACGATGAAGCCTGGAATCTACGTTGTATATATTGAGCGATCTAATATAGTGTTTTTCAAAAAATAAAAACTATCTAAAAAAAATATGTTGTATATATATATATAATAAAGAAAAGAATAAAGAATGAATAGTAAAAATATAAAAAAAAAATAACGAAATATCGTGTTTTTGTGTTTATTTCAAACAAAAAAAAAGACAATTTATAATTGTTATATCTACCCGTGATTTCTCGTGATAATTAACCAATCAAATTGTCAATCAAATAACGATAATACAAACTAGGTTAATAGCATTGTGTGTCCGAAGCACATGATAATACAAACGCGTGATATGAATGCTTTTGTTACACTAAAGTACAAATATAGACACGCTCAAAATTACATTTTTGATGCATCAACTAGCTAGTGTTTTTTTTCTAGTACCCACAGGAACTGAAGTTATTTATTGATTTGTAGAAGTAACGTGCTGTAACGATTGAAAAAAAATAGATCTAGTGGAAAATCCTCCGAATTGTCCGAATTGTGTACGTATATTTTTGCATTCTCGGCCAATCAGAATCAATCCTGAGTCAACCATTAGCGTAAACTGATATTTTAAACCCAGGTGAGCTTTTAATAAAGGTTATATATATATATATAAAATTAACTACGTAAAAAAAAAAGCCGGTCGGTTAAAAGTCTTATGAAAACCAAGAAATTAAATTTGTATGGCCTAATTTGCGATTTTATTATATATCGACCTCCTCGTCGCAGATGCACCAATCCACCTTATTGCGCACTAACAAAAAAATTTTCCGTATAATTTTAGTACGTATAAGCCATAATCTCAATCACAACTCCAACCTTAACGTTACTTTAAAAATTTTAAAAATTCGATTGTTTAATTAGTGCCCAGAAAAATGGTAGCCGGCTTATTTTTCTGGCTTACATGTGATTTCAGATACTGATTGCAAGATAAATTATGAATTTTTTTATTCAATAAAAATAACTTAAATATTTTTTTTTTAGTTATAGCGAATAAATAAATAAAATAATAATTAAAACAAGGCGATTTAAACAGTTTATCTTAAATTCATAGAATCTTTACGCACATAAAGTAGCCTACTTTTGATTCACCAATTACAAGTTGAATTAACATATATAGATAACAAATATCTATGAATTCACGAATTTTAATGCATTGGTTAAAAGACCTTTATACATAATTAAGTTATGCGAATTAAAAAAGATGAATAGTATTATGTAACTATAATTTATTTTAAATACTAAAGTTTGTATTTACTCGTTAAATTAGTAAGAATAAATAAAAAGCAGAATCGCGAACTTAAAAAGTTTATTTAAGTGATCGATCAAGATCTTTATACTCAAATGAATTAATGCTAATAAAACAAAATCATGTACGTATATTGTCCAGAATCAATTCTGAGAACTGACAATATTTAGCTTAAATATATTATCCAGTTCTGAATTTCTGAATATTTATTTCACTAATTCCCGACCAAAATGCTCGTGTTTTTAAGTTCGTTGATAATAATTTTTCGACATTGTACAAACGCCTTAGTCTTAATCTTTCTACTTAACAACAGGAACTAAACAAAATGGTCATGAAAAGTGTATTCGGAAAAACTCAATTAGCTAGATTACAAATCAAATAAGTAATGCTCATAAACTTGAATCATTTATTTTAATTAATTAAAAAGTTCTTTTACACTCACCATTCAAATTAACACGAATAATAAGAGGCACTGAATAACTATATACAATTTTAGCGATGTACTAATTATCATGTTTGGTTCGAGTTATTATATTTTATTGTTTAAACGAGTTGTTTTGCTAAAATATGTCACTTTATTTTGTGAATTCAATACAGTAAATATTCTCGAAATCAAAGCGAAAGTAAAACGAAAGTCAAAGTGAAGTCAAAATGAAAGTCATAACGAAAGTCAAAACGGAAAGTTAAAACGAAAGACAAAGTGAAAGTCAAAGTCAAAATGAAAGTCAAAGTGAAAGTCAAAATGAAAGTCAAAGTCAAGACGAAAGTCAAAGCGAAAATCAAAACGAATATTATTTTTAAGCATGATAAACACAACTTTACTGGCAACCAGTTTTCAAAATCGATGCAAGCCAACAAAAAATCCGACTACCATGTTTTTGGAGCGATGCTATGTAAGCTCTTGACAACCACCTATCTAAAATTGATAAAAATTTTTTATTTGATTCTATATGAACAAATAATTAAATTAAAAAATTTCATCGATTTTAGATAGGTAGTTGTCGAGATATCTTCGCTCAAAGATTAGGATAACTATCAAAAGCTGCGGCAAAGTTTTATTCAAAGATATCTTGACAATTACTCATCTAAAATCAATGAATTTTTTTTTATTCCAATTCTGCCAGTATAATTAAAATAAAAAAATTTTCATCGATCTTAGATAGGTGATTGTCGAGGAAAAAACTTGAATAACTGTCAAAACAAGTGGCAAAATTTTTTCCGAACTTTGAGCGAAGATATCTCAATAACCATCTATCTAAAATTGTATATTGATGGAATTTTTTTTTATTCTCATTCTATATCCCTGTATAATTAAAATAAAAAAAAATAATTATAATTGAATAATTTCATCCAATCAGATGCGACTATTCAAGTATTTTATATGATTACGTATAAGGAATACATTTTAAAAATTATATGATCATTCTGATATAGCTTAACGGTTAGAACGCGGGTCCGTACATTGCACTAGGTACAGGTTCGAATCCGGCTGGTGCCAGGCTCTCCATACTTAGTGAAGATTGCCAAGTTTGCAAATATCAGGTGATCATTGGCCGATTAATTTAGTTTTTTTGCCCCAAATTGTGATGATTACGAATTTGTCCGGTTTTATCACAAAATTACCGAATCTGTTAAATAAAGCAGGTTTTGGTGTGCAGATATAAATATACTTCGAGTAAATGGTTTTTTTGATATACATATTCTTAAAATGGTTTTTTGACATGTTTTTTTCTCATGATAAATAATCTGAGTAATTAAAGCACGCTTTCTGACAAAAAAAATTGTGAAATATTCCCAACGAAAAGGAGTGATGACAGTTCGGAATAAAAATGAGGAAAACGAAAAATTTTATTTTCCAAGTTTTAAGAAATCTTTTAAAAAGCATATTAAAATGAATTCTCCTAATTCTTCTGAACTAGTTGCGGTTGAAGTTCAGATTGTCATATGGGCGAAAATCTCCAGTTGAAACACAGTGATTATTAAAAATTAGGTGATATTATAATCATGTACGTACAATTTATAAGTAATTAGGTTACAATCAGGTAAATACGTACAAAAAATTTATAAGTAATCAGGTTACAATCAGG
>CAJVPZ010000956.1:0-16165 GCA_910592135.1 Racocetra fulgida | reverse complement strand
ATCAAATACTACTCTATCAAATATATCTCAAACAGACACTTCTTCTTTTATAGAAAAATGGTTTCGACAAGGCTTTTTCTTAACTAACTGTATCTTTTAATGTCATGATATATACCTTAAGTTTCCTCTAACCTATTCTAGCAAACCAATTTATAGCAATAATTGATTGCATTATATAAAAAACTAGAGGGTATAATGTCACATTGGGTGCCTAATATAGTAGCACAAATGTAGTTCTGAAATCTTTAATATAGAATTTTTTTTCTATTTTATTAAATAAAGTTTCAACTATAGCATTTACAAAAAAAAAAAAAAAAAAAAAAAAAAGATTTCTCAAGTATTGTTATAAGTTTATTATTACATTGTTGTATTTATTATTATTTCCCTATTTAACTGGTAAGATTCTTAACGATTATATTATGCATTTTTTTGATTACCCTTTATTTTATCAAGTATATATATATTTATTTTATTTTATTTTATTTTTTACTTAGGCAAGATCACACTAGTGATCGATGTTTAATAAAGCTTCAATCTTTGTAGATGATTACAAATATATTGCTATAACATTAAATCTATGATCCTAATATCCTCCGGCTGCTCTAACGAGTGCCCATTGGCGACCTGCCGCACTGGCGAGGTAAAACCCAAGTAATACCCTAACCGGAAGGCTCGTCTGATCTACTGCTCTACAATAGGATACCACTAATCTGATGTCATCTTCTCGTAAAGAAGTGAAAAGAAAAAAAAAGAAAAACTTATATAAAAAAAAAACACAGAGATATAGAGGAATACAATAAAAGATACAAACAAGAAGAGAAAGGGGTAAGGGAAAAATAAGAAAAAGAAAAAAAATATGGGAATTTCACCCACACCGGACGGTCACAATTTAAGCCTGTGTCGAGCTTTGTAAAAATTACATACTACTATTTAAACTAGTCTCTACTCTAATTTAACTAATTAGTATATTTAAGCAAAAACCTTAAAAGAAAAAAAAAGCTCTTCAACATCAGCACTGTACTCTAGCACTGTAAGCCCCTAGCTTCTTTTGTTTAAACTCCCATAGAAGCATAAACAAAAGCACGCTTCGGGCACCATAGAGAAGTCAGAAATTCGTACAGTTGGTCTCGAAGCATTGTTTGTCCAGGTTGCCACTTCTGAGGCACGTAATCTATATGTCCATATTCTATAAGTATCCACGTGTTTGTTGTGACTAGGGTAGGTAGCACGGGGTCCTCAGATATGCCCTAGAGGCATGCCTCTGGGCATGCCTTATCATGTGATTATAGGAATGATCATTACGAATATGATTGGTCAATATCAGAAACACAAAATTATTGTATCTTTATTAAATATCTGTTACTGTCTTTAAATTATTTAATTTGATTTTATATTTTAGCAAATATTAAAGTTCTTATTTAATTTATTTTCATTGGTACTATTTGGAAGAGCTATCTTTTACACATAGCTAAGTTTAACTCTGATGATAAACTAATGTACAAATAGAGAAATATATGCATATGATGTAATAGAGTAATGTAGTAATATCGTGCTTGAAGTTAGCAACTGCTTGGAGTTGTAACTTCAAGTACTTGAATTTAAACCTGACTAAACTTGTTAACTAATGCATGTGAAAAAAATTCTAATTTCGGGGCTAATTTTCAGTTAGTGCAACTTCAAATGCTTGAAGTTGCGCAACTTCAAGTGCTTGAAGTTGCAACTTCAAAAAGATGCCAACTTCAAGTACAACATATACATGAAGTAGAATTCGCAGTTATCATTAAACATGTAGAATAGATTCCTATCTAAGGACTATCGATCTTAACTGTCAATGGTGCGATCAAAGATCTTGACCGATCAAACATTCCCATCAATCCTTCGATACTTCCCCACAACATACATATACCATAATTGGAAGTATTCGCAATTGACTATCGTGTACCAAAATAGGAATAGCGTTAATCTGTCAATCATATGGCTAAAGAACAATTAAAAAAATCTATACTAAGGAGGATATTGATAAAATTAAAGAAAATAATAATAAAACTATATAAATATCAGGGTGCAGAAAAGTTACAAAGATAACACCATATTCATAACTCTAACATATTTGAAAACAAAATCTTTCTACTGTAATGTTTTCCACTGATACAGTTTCCAATTCAAAATGCATATTCTCCATCAATATATCGTCTCTAGCAAAAGTGTTTGCCTCAGAATTATTTTAAAATCAGTAGTTTTTCCAATAAAAATAATTTACTCATGAATTGAATAATTTATCACCAAGTTGAGCTTAGTAGTAAATAAAAGATCGAGAATTGAACTACATATAACATGCAGTAATTTCAGGAATTTTTTTAAATGTGAAAAATAGTGCAATGATTGAACATGCATGATAAACGATATTTAATTGTGCCTTCTGCAATCTCAAAATTATTCGCGCATTATAATTTTTTGCTTTTAAACTCAAGTATGGAATCATCTAACCTAATTAGGGCATATATCATATATTCATAACAGTAGAATTTGAGGCTTTAGTGACAAAAATAGATTATTTTAATTATGTAATACCAGTTTACTGTTAGGTTATTAGAATTCTAACGATGGAATTATCGAATTTGTATATACAACCTAATTGAGCAGATTGCGAAAATCTAAATTTGACAATTCAAACTATCACTATCATAATCAAGATCGTTACTAATGAATAATTACTAATAAAAAAAATAAAGATTCTAAAACTAATAACTAAATATAAAAGATATTGCAAAAAAATTTTTTAAGTCCTAATAGAGTTTTGCGATATTGAAATAATTAGATTATGCCTCAGATAAATGACTGGTTAATACATATAAATATATAAAAAAATGAAAATAAAGATTATCTAAACACTTATCTGAAAGCGAAAATAAAAAATTCCATTTTACTTATCTAAAAACAAGGGCATTATTGTTTTATTTATCCCAAAATTCGTCTGTATTGCATTATCTGATCAAAAAAAAAAAAATTCAGAAAGAATAAAATTATAAAGGCAACTTATCTGACTACCAGGTTGTATTGTGTTATTCGCAACACAAAAAAAATAAAATCATAAAAATTAAAAAAAATTATCAAATAACATTGTAAAATTGTTAATCATATAACCATGCAAGCTCCCTCAGGTTTTACTATGCCACTTTCAATACAAGGTTTACGTTGGAATAGTTTTTATCGTTTTGAAAATAAAAAAGAAGGAAATCGATATACCGCAAAATGTAAATACTGTTTAATTGAATTAAATAGTAAGCCTGAAAGACTTCATCAGCACGTTCTTCGGTATAATGACTGGCCAACCTCTGAAAAAGCCACCTATCTTCACAAAGTTGCTGAAGAAAGCTCTTCATCTCGTAAGCGCACCTGTGATGAAGAAGATATATCAGTTGATCCAACTGGTCAAGATAATGATAGTATCTCGGAGTCATCTACATTCCATCCTCATCAAGAAACTCTTAATAAATGGTTTGCACTACCCATATCTCAAGCACAGTCAGATAAACTTCATCAAAAACTTCTAAAAGCCATGATTTATGGCAATAGTTCTTTTTACTTAATCGAGAATCCATATTTTCAAGACTTTCTTTACGAATTAAATCCTTATTACCATTCTCTCTCTCGAAATATGATCAAGGGGCGTCTGTTAACCAAGATATTTTTTGACCATACTCTAGAAAAGTTAAATATCTTTCCTACTCTTACGGATCTTATAGTTTTTCTTAATGGGTGGACTGATAATTCTGGGAATTTGATTTATGGGTTCATGGCCCTTAAAGAATGTCAAAAGATTGTGCTGGATATTCAGGATTTATCTGCATATCGCCACACTACAGAATTTCTTAAAAGTAAAGAAAAAGAAGTTTTGTCTACAAATAGTATCCAAGCATCATCCGTTATTGTCTGCGTCACTGATAACTCTTCAAATATGGACAAAATGAGAAGATTGATTCATGTAAGTATAATATATTAAATTTATTAAAATTATTGCGGCTTATGTTGCGACTAGTCGTGATATAAGCCTTGATTATATATCTATTATACGTTTAATAAAACTTACATATGCTATAAAATTTAGGAAGAATATTCTAACATTATCCCTATTCGTTGCTGTTTGCATGTCTTTAATTTAATTGTTAAAGACATTGCTGGCTTCTTTAGTATTGTACCGGTGTGTAAAAACAATCAAAAACTTGTTAATTTTTTTAATTCATCACATATCTGGGGCAAAGAATTGCGAAACTAGCAAAAAGATCGTAATATTAAACATTTTTTATCCACATTTTGCGAGATAAGGTGGTATTCACTCGCTAAAGTTTGTTTGGAGGTATCAACCTACGAACAAGGTTTCCATCACTGTCTTTCACTAAGTGAATCTTCGCATTTTAAATATCCAAAAATCGAGAACACTACCATCAAAAATCTTATCCGTGATAAATATTACTTCACCACTAATAATATACTAGCAAAGGTAATCAAGCCAGTCATCGATGCCATTGGTAGGCTAGAATCAAATGATTCTACTCTTGCTGATGTTTTTAAAGAGCTCGTTTATATCCATCAACAAATATCTCAACTTGAGATTTCAAATATTCCTAGTTTTAAATTCATGCCCTCTCTATCATAAACAAACGTGCCAAAGAGTTTGATTATGATATTTACTTTGTTGTACTCTTCCTCTCGCCAGCTCACAAAAGGTTAGCTATATCTAAAAAAATGAACGAAGAATCAATTAGCTATGCTATACTCGAATTAGCTAGGGTGTGAAGCTTCAAAAAAGGAGATGCAGGTCTTTTATACAAAGAATTAATTAGTTATAAGAACAATGATTCTCCATTTGATAATATTTCTCCTAGTTCCTCACAATCTCTATAATCATTCTGGGCTGAATTCTGAGGAAATGCACCTCTTTTACGTCGTTTTGCAATGAAACTCTTTGCTATTGTCCCTCATAGTGCTAGCTGTGAGCGACTTTTCTCAATGCTTGGTTTAATTAAAACAAAAATAAGAAATAAGTTAATGCTTGAAAATCTTTTCATACTTAGTCAACTTAGAAACGAACTAAAAAGAGCTGTATCTAAGATTAAAAATAAATTAAAAAAAAAAACTATACCTAAACCTTCACCTTATGACGATGAAAGTATCGATATTTTCTTCGATAAAGAGAATCAACCAGTTGAAGAACTTAATGAGCTAGAAGAATTGGATGAAGAGCTAGACATTATAACAGTACAGGATGAGTTGTCCATTATGGAAGAATTTTTTGACTTCGCAGCACTTAAGAGGGACCAAGAAGTTCTTAAAGAAGATTTACTTCAGGTTAATTCGGAATTAAATCGTGTTGAAAATGAATAGTCCGTTGATAACATTATTTTCTAAAGCTAAAAAATAGATATATAGTATTAAATAAATTTGTAATTTTTAAATATTATATACAAATTAAAAAAAAAAAAAATTAAAGTTATTTTTTAAACATTTATTTGTAAGATCTATAATGATAACTATTGTGATAAAAATACTTATATTCTGATTAAATCAACTACTCAAACTCTTTTTACCACTATACTATTATATGATATAAAAACAGATGAAGTGATTTATCGGTATATATATATGAAGAAATTCATTGTAAATCAATTGCCCAGGTAATTTTAAAGTACTTTTTTAGAACTAAATGTCTCACTAGTAAATTGTCAGCTCTATACGAACATTAATATTCACTATACAAAAGAATCTCTAAAAGATCTTACTCCATGGACTTTGCTTAGAAGACAAAATATATTAACACCTATTGGATCATGCACAATTACGAAGGTACAGGCAATGTTTTTGCTTAGAACTATTTTATTATATAAGCTTTTATTGCTAACTGGTTAATCAAAATAAGTACAAGTTTTTGAATAGTAAAAGATTTAGGTTTAAATTTAAATTTAATTAGTTCTTGTAGTTTGATTAGGATTGTTAACCATATTAAAATTTTGGTTTATCATTATAGATATTTAATGAGTTCGGGTTAAGTGTTGCTTGCTGCAAATATGAAGTGCGACTTTTTTATAGCATGACTAAGGTTGCAACCTATTGTCGCAATAGAATGTGATATCGGTAATATAGTATTTATAATTTGTAATAATTACAGTATAAATAAGCTGTAAAAATTTAAGTTGCGCCTTTGCAGTAAGCAACACTAGTTCGGGTTGGTTAGTAATAAATATCACATTTATCTCACTTTATACCGTAGAGCACCCCGAAAATAATACCCTACCACATAAAGTACCCGCCTTCACCAATAAATCACTGGGTTCGTGAATAGTACCTAGTACTATTCAATTTTAGAAATATGTTTCTTGAATAAGATCCCAGATACTGTATGCAGTGCTCTATAGTATATTTCTATCTATTCTCTAAATGTGATAAATTTTTGGGTATATTTATTAATTTGCAAACTTCTTTAATAAACTTACTATATAATAAATTTTGTAATTTGATTGGTTAATTATTACAAGTGATTATCAATTAGACGAGCTTTTCTTATATAATTTATATACTAGAAGCATGCCCCAGGCATGATAAGAGAGGCATGCCTCAAGCCAAAGCATGCCCCTTGGGGCATGCCCTAAAATTTTACCATGCCACCTACCCTAGTTGTGACGGAAAAAAAGTAAACAATGCTGACCAATTTGGTAAGTAAACAATATGTCGATCTTTTGGAGGGGGTAAGCTAAATCGCTCACTTTTTTACAAAATTTTCTTCGAAAAAAAAGTGGAGGATCAATGAGAGTATGTGAGGTTCTTCTTGTAAGTTTTAAAGTTGTATAGTCCAGTTTCCAAGTATCTACTCAATATTCTTGCCCAGAGACTTTGCTCTACTTGTTCCTAAAATAAACCTTCTAGTTTGGATGCCGAACATGCGAGGAAGTCCGTCAAAGAAAAGAAAACTTGACCCAAGGCACAAACCCGCCTAATATTCTTATACGCCCGCTCCTCGGTGATTTACGTATTGTAGGCTTCGTCGACAACAAGTTTGCTTAGTGCAAAATCAAGAATATTATTGTGTCCACTATATTGCTTTCCTATATCGCTGACTGTAGTTCGGTAAATTGTTGTTGACCAAGTGATTGTCATAAAGAGTTATTTTATCAAGTATATTGCGTACGTCATCTGCTTTAAAGACATTGATGTCTATAAAACACAGCATTTATATTATACACTAGTTTGATTTAGGTTTGAACTTGTTATCCGATCTTGAGTTAATTATGTAATACCACGTATACAAGTTATTACTATATCCCTATTATATAAAGAAAATAATAGTTAACTATTGGAGCTAAATTGTGTCAAAATCGTAAAAGCTCTCCCAAATAATAGTAACAATACTCTTTAAAATTTTTTTATTAATAATATAAACTCTCAGCCATATACTAGACCCAGGTCTATTATAGGTTTTAAAATTAGTAAAATGTAAGAGATCTAGGTCTTGTGTATAACCCTTTATGATACTACTAATATGGTGAAATCAATGTATAATTGATCAAACAGATAAATATATTTTTTATTAGTTATAATTTCATTCATTAAACATTAGTAATTTAATAAAATATAGTAATATGCAAGTGATCTTAAAAAAACAGAGGTGCTGTAAACTATACTAACATTTAAAAAATCATTTCAATCTAGATTTCCAACAATTCAATACTATAAAACCTTCTAAAAATGATCCTGTCAAATTTGATAAGAAACTAATATACCAAGTCTGTTTTGCTATATAATCTAATGTTTTCAAATCTAATAACTTCTCAATACTGATACAAAACTTGTTTACCATGTATATCAGATTAGGGAGGTTCGACAGTACTATCCAATTGCTATAGTACTTCAAAATAATACATATTTTCTGGATTCTGTATATCGAGATGAAAGAATAGCTAGGAATATTAACAGCATACTCTGAAGCGGTATGGTGTGTACTTTGGCAGAGTAACTTTCAACACCACACCATACCACACCAGAGTATACAATCTTCTTGAAAAGTCTTTTGATCTTCCTTAATAAAAATGATTAACGTTAAAGAATATTGATTCAGGCCTTATATTAAATCAACAACTGATAAATGATATAAGGAAATTGAAGTATATGAAAAGTCTTTCAAGAAATGAAATAGACGAAATTAAAATATATTTATTGCCTAAATAAATAATTGTATTGAATATACCTTTTCACAAAAAAAAAAAAAAATATCAAGAATACAAATCACTTAAAGTATTGCTAAACTTCCAATTATATTAATAAGTAAAAAATTAGTAACTTTGAATTTCATATAATTTTTTTTATTTTTTGATAAAATTTTTTTCGAATATACCTTTTATGGGTCCATATTATTTTATCAACAAGCACTTTATCAATAGCTCATTTAGCTAATATCACTTCAAGTGAAATTAAGCAAAAATATATACCTGTAACTTATCAAATGCCAAACCCTAACTCTATATAATGTCAGCTAAATGAGCATTCGGTGAAATAACTGTCAGTGAATTAATCAGAACCCACCTTCTTACCTTCTTTTACTTGATTATGTATTTGATATTAGCCATTAGTATCCTGTAATCAAAATTTCAAACACCAATTACATAACTGATCTTGGAGTTGTTCTTACTCCATTAACATTCCTAAGAATGGCTTTTTTTTTATTGATTATAAGTCAAAAAATCTGTCATGCGATCATATAGAACTGAATAATAAAACCTCCTATATATATAAGTTCTAGTATCTATATTTTATATTATTGTGAATCTTGATTAAACTTTAAATTAGTAATTAATGATTGTTGAAATATAATAAACAAATGTAGAGTTTAAAATCTATCCAAGTGAAGTGAGACCAAAACATAAACGTAGAATAATTACTTTGATGAAACTGATTAAGCTAAAAAAATAATATATATTGTAAGTGGGAATTGGATTTGAAATTTCTTAATTAATTAAAATTTCAGGGTAGAGTTGATTTTATATAAGCACTATATCCTAACTTTAAAATTCTAAGAAATTTCAAATTCTACTCCCACTTAACAATATATATAATATGTCTTATTGAGAAACCTTAAATTAGTAATCAATAAAGAACGTATATACTGTACATATAAAAATAGTACATATGTATGTACATATATTTTACAATCTCCAAATGATTATAGCTAGTTTCTAACTGAACTAACGTGTTATATTAAGAATGATGTTATTAATGTTCGCTTTTGGCTAGATGAATACTCTGGGAATTGCTTATATGTATAGTTCGAAATTTCACAGATTTAACGGTCATATAGTACATGAGTGTTGTCAAGAGAAAACCTAATTTTATTTTTAGAATTTCAGGGTTGTTTCACTTAGAACAATTAGTGTTAGGCATATAATTGTTTTTGGCAATAAGCATGTATGCATGTCAATTTTCTATCGATGTGCTAAAGTAATCCAATATACGAGTATACAGAATATACGGAGTATACAGAGTATATTCAAAAATTTTTTTTTTACACATTTTCTACTATTTCGAAAACAGCAATAATATAATAATATATATAAAAAACTGTAAATTTTTATAAAATGTGCATCCTTTGCATACCCCTGCATGCATATGCACCCCTTGTATAAGTTCTTCTTAAATATGCACTACTTGCATACCCTGCATGCATATGCACCCCTTGCATAAGTCCTTTATAAATATGACTAATTTTATCGATCCAAATTTCAAATTTCTTTTTTTTAGAATTTCAGCCACATGTCACAGTAATCAGCAAAATTGACCAATAGAATTATGATTCGTAGTATTAGTATAATATCTGAAAATCAAAAATCAGAAAAGCAAAATCCCAGTTCTTAAATATTCATCTATATAAATATTTTTATACATATTGCCCAGTTCTCGTATTGAAGATAATCCGAAATCTCAATATTTTCCTTTAATCCTATATTCTATTTTTAAAAATATAAATTTTTTAAACTGGTGGAGTTGCTAGCGAAGGTAAGAGTTGTTAGCCAAAGAAAAAGTGATAAAAGAAGCCTAATGGATATAATAAGTGTATGCAATAATCTACTGTATATTTATTTGAATTATTTAATATACATTGATAATTATAAGTATTGTACATTATATGACTTTCAGAATACTACTATATATGAAAGGTTTTTATGCTTTCGCTAAATTAATATTATATTTTTTTCCTATTATTCAGTTTTATAGGATGGCTGCTGTTTTTGCTTTGTTTTCTGCTCAAGTAGAAGAACCTTTGCATTAGAACTGTTGTGTCTATATGAAATAACGTCTTCATTAATAACATTCAACATATCTTTCACTTCTTTAAAAGACTTTAAAATAATAATGTCTTGAAGGTAAGTTAGTAGAATATGTTGATTATGTTGTTCTTGTATTGACGGTTATTCAAATTTAACTAGGTTTTGGAGAAAAATCAAATTCTCTTATAATGTCTGAAAACTTTGTGAAGTAGATTTCAAGAATTCCTTGAATTCTTGTTTGTAGATAGCAGCTGTGTTTAAACTTCTAGTTTCAAATATATTAGATATATGAGTTGACGCAGATATATCAGATGATGTTGATGTTGAAACATTGATACCAAGAATATGCTTCAAATGATTGAGAATTTCCTTTGATGAGGTATATATATGACTGTCATTATTATCAACTGTATCTTCGTTGTTCTCATCAATATCTTCATCATTTTCGTTATCGATTTCATCTTCTTCATTATCATTTGTAGAACTTGCTAGTACATCAGATTGATCAATGCTTATATTATAGCGAATATTTTGGACTTCCTTAAAAGTTGGAAAAGCCAATTCAGATAAGTGAGAATGCTGTTCCTGTTTGCGAAGTTCATTAATATAAAAGGCCGCAACGCAGAGATGTTTATACATAATTCCTCTTTGTAGAAAGTCAAGGCATTGGCAACCAATATCAGTTTGTTGTTCATATATGCAAGTGGTGTAAACAAGAGGCTTAGTTTCAGATTCAACTTGTACATAGATCTTTCCTGTTATTTCATCTATTTCATATTTTATTACTTTATTCATTTCAATTAGTCTTATTGCTGCCTCATCACGTTTTGTACTCTGAGATAAATAGGCAACTTGAAAAAATTCATAAGAGTTTTACGGTCAGACAGATCTATAATATTGGGATTTTTTTGGTGCTCTTCTTTTTCGCGTTCAAGTTCTATGGCAAGATTTCGTAATGTTAAGATATTAGGTATAATTTCATATACGAGGGCAATATAAAGCATATCTGCTCTGAAAAGGTGACCTTTTCTTTGAAATTATTTTAGTTGATTATTTTTTAAGAATTCATTCATTCCCTCAAGGTGATTATTTGTTGTAGGAAGCCTGAAATAGAAATTTCAAGTACTTTTGCAGCTTTTATCCGTTCTGCAAAACACCAACTACCCAAAAGGTCCCCAGCCCATTGTTTTTCTAAGTAGGTAAGAAACTTTATACTGGCATTAAAAATATTCTTAGTATTGGCTAGAACATTTTCCATCGCATGAATGAAGCTTTCTAGTGAACTTTTTTTTTCACTAATAAAATTTCGTATCATTTCCTCATTACCTTTTATAGACCAAATCTCCTTCAAGATACTTTTCAAGTATGTCTTTACAGTTTGACATTGCAAAATTATATTATCACCATCCTCTCGACCTAGTTGCTTATTAATCTCATTATTCCAACATTAACTTATGTGGAAATAACAAAGCAGCGATATTATTCCAGGCCATACTTTTGCTAATGATTTTCGTTCTTTAATATCAGTGTTGGTCATTACAATGAGAGGATTGAAAGTAATTTGAGTAGTATTTGAATTTACTTTAAGTTGATTTTTATTGTAATTATCAGTGATCTTATCTCTAAAGATTGTAAAAAGTCATTCTATAATTTTACTATTGTAGCCAGATGAGATTAGTCGATTGTGTTGAGGTGGCGTGAAAATAATAAAGGTAATAGGAATTCCTTTGTTATTTTCATCAATAACTATTATAATGAATAGTAATAGTTTATGTTTACTAATCCCGAATGTTCCATCAACAAGTATAAGGTTTTGATGCCCATATTTTCATGCATATTTCTGTTGCTCTTGAGTGCAGATAATAATCTCCAAATGTTCTGTTTCTTTTGTGCAGGGCTAATAATGTAAACATGCTTCTTTAAGCTCTGAATGTTCTGAATTTTGTTCAAGAAAATAATTCAAATTCTTTGCTGCATCGTGCTTAAAATTAATGCTCCAATTTTTTTTATCATATGTTTCTTTATATTTGCAATATCTATTGCAGTAAGCAACGTTCGGAAATTTCCAAGCAAAGTACGATTTTCAAATATATTCTTTATGGTTCTTGCATTTTGAGCAAGTATGTCTGAAGTATTCACGTTAAGATTTAACAAATTTTTCAAAAGCTTATATATTGGATCATGCTATAGTCGGGATGTCATGCATTCTTCAGAATGTTGTAGGTACCCAGCAATACCATTAATTTCATTATCACAAAGAAAAATCGTAACAAATGCGAGACACCCTACATAGGGATAGCGTGCTATTGAGATTCGAGAACTGGATGTATTTGATTTTATAATAACTTCTACATATACATTGCATAACTACTTGTGTTTTGGTTGATTGTCGAATAGACCATTTGCACTGTGTATTATCAGGATCAATGTTAAGACCATTTTCCTGAAGAAATTGGTTACAATTTATAATATTATTTTCATTAGATAAATTCCACACTATTTCAATTACACTGGGTGTATTATTATTTAACAAATCGTTAAGTTTTTTCTTATCATTATCTTTTAGCAAGAAATGTGAATTTAATTTTACTTTGGTGTTTGGCTTATAACTGCCTCTCTTTTTTGGTTCATTAAAAGCTTTGAATTTTGAAATCATTTTATGAAGATTTAAAACTTAATAATATTAAAAATTAAAGTAACAATGAATTTGAGCAGAAAGGTTGGTATGTATGTTTAAATTTATTTGATGATTCTTATAACTAAACTCATCATGATTAAACTTTATACTTCTAATGACTAATAAATCATCAATTGACTGATTTTATGACTGATGAACTATGTAATTTTGTCTATTTGATCAAATTGTATCTTGTATATACAGTTCTTTAATTTTATAATAAATTATTACTTATATACATATAAGTATCTTTAATGATTATAGCAACATCCATAATCACGAAATTATTTATTATATTGCTAATGTTTTTATTGAACTACTAAAGTGATCAAGCGATAATAGAATAGTCAACTACTCAATTTAGATACTTTATGTGAAGCCTAAATTAAATTAATGATTAAGCAATGATTAGGGATAATAACGACTTGTATATTTATTTATTATAAAAGCCGATTGATAAATGTCCCTAATAACGATAGAATAGGCACCAACACCACTCAATTTAAGTATCCACTAATTAAATTAATTGTATTTATTTTTATTAAATAAAAAGTATATTTGAGATAGTAATAATATACATATAGTATCAGATGGGGTTATTAATCTTGTTACAAATAATTAACACTGTGATGATAAGGTAGCTATTTAATATTAATTTGTTCTGAAAAATTGAAACGAGCTAAACAAAAGTGTTTATTAAAAGTCGTTAAAATCATAGCCTTTAAAAACATTTCAGGCCTTTGTAGATTCATTCAACATAAATTAGTACTTTTTAATAGCTATATTCGAATATATCCAATTCTAGTAATTTTTGTAATGTGTATTCTAATTCTTCATAAGATAGACTATTTCTCAGAAAAAATTGATTATGTCAGTAAATATATCGATTGTATAATCTATCTCATTATCAAAATAATCTAAATTAGTCTCTTATAATCTTGGATACTATCATTGATATGGGGTAGAACAAGCACTATCAGGACATTAGATTTGTAAAGTTTAGTACTATTATTATTTAATTATTCAGAGATTGTTTGATAACTTTATTTAACTTATTACACAGGATATATTTCGTGTAGTCATTAAAATAGAGCTTCGAACTTAGTATATACGTACATACATATATTAATATATAAATCATAATTTTATTAGTCAATTTTGCCGATCACTGTAGCATATAGCTGAAATTCTAAAAAAGGAAATTTGAAATTTAGATTAGTAAAATTGGTCTATAAATATATACCCCTTGTATACTTCTGTATGCATATGTATCCCTTGCATAACTTCTTCTTAAATATACACCTCTTGCATACCCATGCATGCATATGTACCCCTTGCATAACTTCTTTTTAAATATGCACCCTTGTATACCCCTGCATACATATGCACCTCTTGTATAACTTCTTCTTAAATATGCAACTCTTGCATACTCTGCATAAATATACACCCCTTGTATAACTTCTTTTTAAATATTCACCCCTTGCATACATCTGCATAAATATGCACTCTTGTATACATCTGCATAAATATGCACCTCTTACATAATTATGTATATATATGCATTCCTTGCATAATTTATGCATATATATGCATCCTTGCATACTCTGCATAAATATGCACCTATTACATACACATGTATAAATATGCACCCCTTTCATAACTCCTGCATAAATATATACCTCTTACATAATTATATATATATATATATACTTTGCATAATTTATATATGTATATATACTCCTTGCATATCCTCTACATATTTAGATTACACAGCTTATAAGCCCGTTTAAGCCAGATTTTTTTGAACACTAATAGTAGTATAACTAGACAATACTATTGTATTCTTCAAGACCTTTGATGAATATTTATAACATCTTTGTGAAGTCTTTACTAGAATCAAACGTACTAGATTATGATTAAACATAGAGAAATATAATTTTTAGATATAAAGATTAATATTTCTAAGACATATAATTTCTCCTAAAGGAATTGCTTCAGATCCAGAAAAAATCAAAGCTATTCAACAAATCCTACCTCCTAAGAATATAACTCAGTTACGATCTTTTCTAGGATTAGTAAGATACTATAGACAATTTATTTGCAACTTCTTTACAATTGCAAAACCCTTAAATTAGCTGCTACAAAAAGATGGAACCTTATAAGTAGACTGAAGCTTAATACGAAGCTTTTATTGAGTTTAAACAAAGATTTACTAGTACTTCTATACTTTAATATCCAAATTTCTGTAAAATATTTATACAAGCAACCAATGCTTCTTATTATAGATTTGGTACTACTCTTAGCTAACTCAATAGTTATAACAAAGAACATTCTGTAGCCTATATTAGTAAAAATCTAAAAAAAGAAGAAATGAATTATAGTGCCACTAAACTGAAATGTGCAGCCATAGTATGAGCCATTGGACATTTTCATAAATATCTTAAAGCTACCAAGTTTATTTTGATTACAGACTACTATACTCTTAAATAATTACATACTGCTGAACCTAAAGAAAGATTAGGATGCTGGATACTCAAGTTACAACCTTATAACTTTGAGATTATTTATAAATCTAGACGAATCTATTTCAATATTAATGCTTTTTCTCGACTCCAGACTCAGACCAAAGAACCCAAGTTATCATGAATTTAGACCAGTAACATGAATTATACCAATATCTAGATACAGATACTATTTCAGAAGACTTTACTAAGAATCAGAAGAAACAATTAATTAATCAAGCACGATATTTTGAAATTAGATACCACTTGCTTTATAAGAAGAATAGAAAGGACTCAGACAAACCTTTATGAGTTATCAAATAGACAAAAGTAGAACCAGTTCTCTATATAATATATAAATATCCTACTGCTAGATATTTAGAAACAGATGCAATGTATTATAAAATAGCCAAATGATATAATTAGAACCAAATGTATCGAGATATTAAAGAATATTTGTAAATATGTGAAAAAATTAGAAAAGACGAAAAGGCAGAAGAAAAGAATCTTTACATCTAATACAAGTTAAACAAGCTTTTAAATGAATTAGTATTGACTTAGTTGAACTTCTATCTATAATTGAATAGAACAATCACTATATTATTGTAGTAATAAACAATTTAATCTGCTGGCCAGAAGCCTAAGCCGTACCAAATGCCAGAGCAGAAACTTTA
>CAJVPZ010000955.1:0-16166 GCA_910592135.1 Racocetra fulgida | reverse complement strand
GTTTCGGATTATAGTTTGAGGTTTCGGATTATAGTTTCGGGGTTTCGGGTTTCGGGGTTTCGGTTTTTTTTTAAAAAATCCGAAACTAGTTTCGGATTAGAGCTTTCCGAAACTAGTTTCGTTTCGATTGCCAACACTAGTATAGAGCACGGGAAAAAAATTAGGCATGCCTTGTGCTGAGGCATGCCCCTCATGCCCATGGGCATGCCCTTTTGAAATCATGTGACTAACATATAGTTCGTGAGTTCGTGACATTTTAAAAACTTCATTTGGGAGTGTTAGTAGAAACCAAGCAAATTGTTCCTAAGTAAATTTTTATTTAAATCTTAAAATATCTAAACTATTAAAATTAAACTTGATAAAAAATTTATTTTATTCTATATATATAGTTATAGAACTAAAATAAAAAAATTTAATTTAAGAGTTTAGATATTTTAAGATTTTAAAAAAAATTTATTTAGAAACAATTTGCTCGGTTTTCTATTAACACCCTCATATGTTGATTTAGTATCTAACCTTATTAACCAATCAAAGTATGCTTTATATATCACATGACAAGGGCATGCCCTTTGGCCCATAGGCATGCCCTAGGGCATGCCCTTAGGGGCATGCCTCGCGCCCCTGTGCCCTAAACCTTACGCAAAAGTAATGATAAATTTCAAAACATTAAATCCAACAATAAACACAATTCGAGCAAATTATTGATATCCTAACAAAGAAACCAAATTTACTACCCAAATATACAAAACATATATACATTATAAAAAGAAAAGTTAAGTTTGTCAATCGCTGCACCTCTAAATAACACAAGTCTCAAAATCTTTAGAACCACAAAAATCACAAAAACCTCCATATTTCTAAAAATCTTCAATATCCTGACTAATCATTAAAATTTCTTCAGACATCAAAAATAATAAAACCTTTTAGTATCACAAAAATAATCTCATCAAACATCATTAACAAAAACTATGTCACTTTTATGCAGTAGTATTAAAATTCAAAACTAAATATATTTTTTTAACTCACTACTATACCTACTTATAAATATGCAATTACAATTTCTGCTCTCTGCAACTTAACCGCAAATCTTCTATTACTATAAAGATCAATTAACTGATTTAAACTTTTGTAAATCGATTTTCTGAACTACAAATCATATAACAATAAATGAAAGTGAGCAACAGGTTTAAGGTTCGTATTTTGTTTTTTGTTTGTATGATTGATATTATAGCCCATCATATTATTTAATAAATTTAATAACATTATATCTGTAGGTTTTCATGCCGTTATTTCAACTTTGTCTTAGGGTGTTCTCAAGCACCTCGCTCAATGGATCGGAGGCAAAATTTAATTAGTCGGGAATTGAATAAATTAATCAAGTGAGTTACCATTTCGATAAACAAATCAGCGAGATGCAAACCACCTTTTTTCTTCAAAAATTTACCATTGATAAAGGTCGCTCAAGCATTACTTTTAATTTTTACACATCAAAAATAATAAACAATAAATTCTCAGCAAATTTCTAACCGATATGAAAAAATGTCACTTTATTTTTAATTCTCGAAGCTTTTAAAACAAATAATTGACACCTTGATCTTAACGTAATAAATACAACCCATCTTTTGACCTTTAATCAAATCGTAATGAATACTGCTATTCATTTTTTCAATAAAATTTAAATACTAATATTAAAATTCGCAAGAAAAAAACAATTTATTTCTTGTTGCTGTAATGCAGCTTTCGCTAATAATTCCATAAATAGGTTCTGTTGCTGCAACACAAGATTTAAATTGATAAATCATTAAAGGAGAAACTGACGCAGCCGAAGTTAAAGTTTCGGCAACCAGTTGAGTAGAAAATTTTTTAAAGTGTTTTGGGTGGCATAACGTAGATCACGAAAAACAGAAAGAGTATGCTCAAGCATTTAATTCTATAAATGCCGTCATTGACTGAGATGCTTGAGCGTTATCATGATCATTATTTAATTGATTGATTGAGATGCTTGAGAACACCCTTAGTCAAACCATTGTATTCAACACATATAGAATGGAAAATCCGATGTATACAAAATTTGTTTATAATTATTTTTTAAAAAGAAAATTTTTAAAAGAAATAGTAATAACTCAAAATCTCACTTTTTTGGTCTCTAAAAAAAAAAAATAAAATAAAATAAAATTTTACTAGAACCATGTTATTGACAGTTATTTTTTCATATCACGCCGCCAGTAATGCAACTTAGTGCCACTGTTTACAAAATAAACAAGGATGTCGGCTCGAATACCTTGTATATAGACTATTATGATCGACCCGGTTTGTATAAATATAGCAAAATTATTATTAATGATCAACCCAGCTTGTATAAAAACAGTCAATGAATAACGCTGCTGAAAATAAGAAACAATGATAAGAAGGATGACAACGATAAAGGCGTTAACACTTCTATCATAGAATATTTATGTTTTTAATTTGTCATAAATTTATATTTAATATCTGGAAATTTTTAATATTATTTTCCTGTTGTATTTTGGCGTTGCATTAATTTATATTTTATAAATATTGTAAATTCAAAAAGAAAATTCGCCGAAAACTTTTCATCAATCTACCTCTAGCCAATATTAACTATAAATCTGGTCAAAATCGAGCCAACTTTGTCAACGGGTAAAATCACCACCCAAAAATTTTTCAATTATCCTAACTAGCCTATCAAATTTCAAGATCAGGTGTAACGTAACATGATCAGGAAAATTTCAATAAACGTTCGCTTTGTCAAAAATCGATCATAGCTCAAAATTTAGTCTATGAAACCGTCTTCTGCGCACTAATAAAAAATTTCCTTGCAAAATTTTGGTGTAATAAACACTTTTAAGTCATCATTTAATAGCAACTTACAGATCCCAATCTAATAACGTACTGTGTATTTTTACTTTGAAAAAATTTTGGGTGGCGAATTAACAAGCTGGCAAATTAATCAGCATAGAATTCATTATTATCATATTTGACTGATGATCAATGTTTAAACTGCTAGTAGCACTTATAATCAACAATTCTAAAAAATGTTTTATGTTTTCAGAATAAATGCAAATTTAATATTTAATGTAATACTGCAATTCACCAATTTAATATTTTTTTAGTGCTTTGGTCTGTTGAAAATCTGCTGAACGATCTGACGGATATATGATATTTTTACCATTATTTATTGGATCATCAGAAATAAACTCGATGCTGTTACCTTGTTCGAATCAGATTTTAGCAATAGCAAAAATAGAACTAGCGATATCGCGACAACCGTATAACAAAATCTAATCAAAATTTATTTACTTTTATTCTACAGACATATAAACTCAATAACCCGATTTTAGTCGGTTTGGATATGTGGTTGTCACGATATTGTCAGACTATTTTTGCTATTACTAGAATCTGGTGACTCTGGTTCGAATGGTGGCGGAAATAACCGGAATATATCAATGAGTTCAATCACTGCTACCAATTAAAAAAAAGTGATACAATATTTTATAGAGAAATATTATTTTCTAATTGTATAGAATGTCAAATAATTTCATAGACAAAAATTCAGTAGTTTTCTCATTGATAGATATGAAGCACGTATGCAGCACGCATTACGTAACTTTTATAAAAAAATTTATAGACATGGCATGCTATATGCCTCTAAAAACCACTTCAGCACTGTTATCAAATATATAGAAATTTAATATATTACGTTATATAAAAATTTATAAGTATAAAGTCATACAAAATTAATGAATAACAAGGTAAGATTGAATTCTGAAGACTTCAAAAAAATGTTTTTTTTTTTTAGTAACCGGGTAGATTTTTCAAGCTCGTTGCATAAACCGGTTCCGAATTGGTGGTTGAAACATCCGGTACTGAATCAAGAACATGTTAGAGGCAGTGAAACATATTGCCGATAGTGTGCTTCTATACTAATTACAAATACTGTTTCACTTTCTTAATATGTTCATTAAAAATTTTTGATAAATATCGGGTCCGTTCGGATCTTTTTTGCTGATCACTAACTATAAGCATTACTAAAATGCGGAAAATTAAATATTAATCTGAAAGAAATTGAAGACCCTTGTACGGAACCTTTTAGTCTTTATAACGTTATTATTTTGTCATGTGCATAAATATTTGTCCGCCAAAACCTTTGATAACTTTAGAAGGATTAGTATAGACATTTTACATATAGCATGCATTTTCTATCCAAAGAGGACATCATGTGGTACTGTATGGAGAAATCAAGATCGGGTTGTGTATACTTAATTTTAGGTGTTGAGTAAATAGTTTTTGTGAAAGTAAATCACACCCCCGCAGAGACACAAAGCAGTTACAAACAGTAACACAATATACGCAATCCATACATTGACGTAATAATACTGCAAAAATCAACAATAGTAGATCAACTTATGAATACAAGGCTGTACATTATCGTTATTGTGAGTCATTAGACATTCCTTGGCTGATTTCAGCTCACAACTAATGCTGTCCAGTGTAGGAAATTCGATGTTCTCGATGTTCTCTACGAACATCAATTTTTTATTATTAATAGACATATGAGTGCACGAGAATTAAAACCTGTAAGTAAAAATTGACCATTGATGAATTGTGATCTTACGTAATCAACCACATCCCATTAGTAAAGTTCGAATTACTGTTAATAATAGTATTTTCGAGCTTTTCTTGAATGTGTGCCAGGTTTGTGGCGCAGCAAAAATTCTTCGAAGTTCGTTTATGTTAAGGTTAGGGTTCGGGTTAGGGTTAGAAAGGGGTATTTATATAGTAAAATTGTCTAGCGAAAACTTTTTGTTAAAGCACTAAAGGTGATTTCCTATGCAGATTTTCAAGAAATAGGCGATTTCTGACGAAACGAACGTTTGTTTTGAATCTTCTTGATCGTGTTACGTTACACCTGATCCTGAAATCTGATTCGTAGTTCAGGACATCTGCGCCACAAACCTGGCACACATTCAAGGTGTGCTATTTTCGAAACCGATCATATATTTTACTTACAGGTTTTAATTCTCGTGCGATCATATAAAAAAATTTTTTTGAAACATTAAATAAGTTTGAATTTCCAACACTGGTGCTTTTAAAAGATTTATTTATAAAACGTCTAAATAAAAGTCAGTGTAACCTAATACTCTAACACACATTTACTTTTGTTAAATTGCTTTCAACTTTTCTCTGGTTTTTCTTATTCAACGTTTAGAATTTGTGTTTGGTATTCCGTAATTGCTTACTCCTATATAAATTTTCATAGAATAACTTGTCATATAAAAGCTGTGGGATTTAAGGCATACATGCCGTAGGAACTAGTAGCGGCTGTGCCAAACTATTTCGGCATCGATTTTTTAGTAAAAATAGAGCCGCAACCGTAACTCATGCCGTAACCAACAACTATAATGAATGCCATAACTTAAATTAAAAACTGAAATTAAATTAGAAGCTATCGATAACAGAAACTAATTGCGGCTTGTCAAAATATTTTATTATCAATTTTTTTTAGTAGAAATAGAGCCGCAACTATTGCAGTATAAAGCAGGAACTAAAATTTATATGAATGCCATAATTTAAATTAAAAGCTGCAATTTAAATGTATTAGAAGGACCCATGGGTCGAAAGTGTAGTGGTTGCGCTCTCGGGTCCCCAATCGCAAATTCGCCGGTTTGAGTTATACTGGAGGACAAAAACCGTGCCAGGATCACAATTGAAGTTCAGCCACAGACTCTCAAGGGACGTCTCAAGATAAATATGAAAATAAGAATACATCCAGGTCGAAAAGCAAGAAAACTCCAGGAAAAGGACAGTTTCGGTAAAATCCTCCGGTTGTAATTGGGTCATCCGGTAAAATCCGGTTGCAGTAACTAGAAAAGGAAAAGGACAGTCCGGTAAAATCCCCCGGTTGTAGTTGGGTCATCTGGTAATCAAGTTGCTAGTGAGTAGGATTAGCTAAAAATAGTTAATGTATCGATAGATAGTTAATTAACTTATGTAATTATTAAAGGTGGGAGATCCTACAAATTTAGAAGACCCCCTCTAATAAAATGAGTTAATAAAGATTTGCGATCAAGTAGGTTTAAATATATATATATATATTAGAAGCATTATGAATTTTGGAATTGTTAGCTGGACTTACATAGTCAACATTAACATAAATACATTTTAACAAACTAAAACCTATTTTATAGCTACCATATTTATTTATGTTTATGATACTATATCTTATGAACAATGTTTAAATATCAAATCAGCTATGACTCGAAGTAATTTTGGCTAGTTTTAATATCGGCTTTTAGACATTCAGTAGCAAAATGACTTTCTAATTTTTTTGGCTTTTCACGTGTTCAAGATTTATCGCATTCACATTTTACACATAATGGCCACTATCTTTAGCCTGGCCTTTTATAATATAATTTCACACTTATTTTAAAGGTCTTCCACCTTTTAAAGTAATAAAAATCTGATGAATATGAAGAAGCCGAATTCATAGTTTTAATTAAAGTATTTAAAATAATATAATAATTATTTGGTAACAGTATTTTTTATAAATTTATTTGACTGATATAACGAATGATACTTTTGTATATAATAATGTAATTAATTTGGTCATATTTGACACTTTTGACACTTGTAGCATTAACTTTCACTTTCGGTATTGCTGATTAATTTTGGTATAAATTTCGACTTTAGTCAATGCCGAATACCAAAACATAGGTTGAAACTATGCCGAATAATTTCTACGGCATGTATCTAGATTTGCCCACGTTTCATAGGGACGAAGGCTTACACAAGTCTTGTGAAAAAGTACTTTAAAACGTATAAATTACGATTATCATGAATACTCACTCATTTAGGCTTCATTTGATGTTTTACGTCAGTATACTGCACGTATTTCTATATTTATTTTTCTTTATCGGATTTTTTTGTCAGCATGATGGGTTGGCAATCACTGATCAAAGACTGTACCGAAGATAGGGATTTGAACCGGTTAGGCCATAATCGAGTAACCGAACCGAACTGAAAAATGGGCGAACCGGTTAAGTAAATACTTAGCTGGGTAATTCGACATAATTGGTTAATCGGTTGACCCGGCATAATCGGTGACCTGATTAACGCGACATAATCGGCTGACCTAACATAATCGGTTGCTTGACATAATCGGCTAACCCAACATAACCGGTTGACCGGATCTAATTTTTGTGACCTGTACTCATTTTTGCCAATTTCTTCGCATCTGTAATATTTAAGAGATATGTATAGATTCTTATTTTGATACATTCCTTTGAACTTCTTTATTTGCTTGTAAACCTTTTTACTAATATATATTTTTTTCGAAAAGGTAATCAAAAATTCGCGAATAAAAGGGTGGTCATAAACTATAATGGAGGCCTTTAATCTGATTAACTTAGTTGACCCAATTAGCTTTGCTGACCGGATAACTCGGTTGACCTGGCTAATTCTACTGACCCGGTTAATTCGGTTGGCTCAATTAACTTTCAGTTAACCTACTGGTCCGGGTAAACTGATCTAACCGAAATAATACGGTTGAGCCGACTGTATTTGGGTAAGTTAACTCGGTTAACCAATTAGGAATTTTATTATCCGGTTCAAATTATTAATTGAAGACCATACATAAGCGTAGCGGGCTTTATCATGATTGGTTGATTTTTGCAGATCATCTAATCAATAAAGTCCTATTAAAGTAACAATTTTTTGTCACAAGATTGAATTCAGGGACACGAATACGAATTCAGGAAAAAAAATTTTAAGTTTATGTCTTGCTTTATAAATTGTCAGAGTAATTAGGTAATCCGCGAAGTAATTCGAAGTTAGATGAGAGATATGTTTGATTTTAATAGGCCGTTACACACCCTAACGCTTCATACCATGAATTACTTTTGTCTATTTTATTAATTTAATAGTTTAGCAAAAATGCTATTTATTATCAATTATTTAAGTTTACCTGATGTGCTTGTGAATATTATAATTATACATTATCATACTGAATTCATGTTTCATTTGTAAAAAGTATTTATTGTCGTGGCTGAAGCTTGAAATTTTAAATACTTTAATATGAAATTTTCAAAAAATTTTGGGTGCATTTTTTTAGCTTTTTTTTTTTATAGTTAGCTTAGGATTTAGAGTTAATTTTGATAATTAAAATGTATAAGTGGAGTTTTGTAGGGTTTATATTTTTAAATCGAGGTCCCTAATTTCAGGCTTCAGCTGTGACGTTTATTATTCAAAGTATATTGAATAAACTACTTAAGTCCATGAATTCTATTAATTTGAATAGGTGAAAAAAATCAATTAAGCATCAAGTTTGCTATCATACGTTATCCTAGTAAATTTATTTGAACTAATTTATTAGATAATCCAAAAAACATTCATTAATCAAAGGTACTTGGGATAATCTATATTTATGACATATTACTCCTATCTATTTATTTTATTTGATCAATCAAATAAGCAGTAAAAGTAATCAAATATTTAAAAGTATTTAAGATAAGCTGTTTAAGCTTGTGAATATTTACTATCACAAAATTATTTATTATATCAAATTCATGCTTGTTCGCATTAAATTGCTATGTAAAAAAAAGAATATTCATTATGCAAGAAAAGAATATTCATTATGCAAGAAAAGAATATTCATTATGCAAGTATCCGAGATAACTAATCTTTCTATCATGTATTATCCTATCAGGTTTATTTACATTTAACCTAATTTACTGGTGAGAAAAAGGAACATTCAGTAAGTATTTAACTCAGGATAAAGTTTGTTTTAATGGGATGACATGGTCCAGAGCCAATTTGGGTTGAACTAAATTTACATTGGCGTAAGAATTAATTTAATGAAGTAGATTTAGGATTGGATCAATCCAACCTATTTGAACCAATTATTTTACCAAATTTGTTAATACATGTCTGAGTGCTTTGTAAATTGCATGAATAAAAAAATCAAACTTCCTTAATATAAATCCTTGATATAAATACTTGAACCTTGTTGTATAGTATAAAATTATATAGAAATAACTTATAGATCCAATATTTATTTTTAATATTAAATTTATAACTACGTATATTTAAAATGACTTAATTACATTTATGCGCCACCTTTCATTTTAGTTAGTAATGTAATTCTATAGCGAGGCTACTAATTATTAACTAGTATTTATTTAAATATCCTTGGCTCCTTTTGCCTTCTTTGCCCCTTTTAACTTTTCCATCATTCTCTCAAACTCAATTTCATCATATGTTTTTGCTATTATATGTCTACAAAAATTATTAACCAAACAACCTATTTCTGACAAATTTTCTACAATACGATTCAAACAATAATCTTTTACATATGGTTCGCTTTCTCTAAAAATTTTTATCAAATCATTATTTAGTTTCAATTCATAAGTAAGTTTTTCACAAAAATCTATATCAATAATATAATTAAATTTAAATAAGATTAATAATTAGCATCAAATATTTATCAAAAATATAAATAATAAAATAAACCTGATATTTTTTGAATCAAGGTTGGATCAAAAAAATATAATCTACTTCTTATATATTCTAGTTTAGTAGTTAAATCATACACTGATTTTAATTGAATAATATAATGGAAGTCTTTATCAATTTTCTGATTTATTTTTAAAAATAGAAAAAATATATTTTAAATATGTTGTGTTTATCAAAAATTGATTGCCAATTCTTTACCTTTTTAATGTTCTCTTTTTGAATTAAATACAATATATTGTCTAAATCTTTAGACTTTTTAACCAAGTGATTTCTAATATTATCAAGTTTTGTTAATAAATTTTCTTGAATATTAAAGAGAACAAGGTTGTCATTTTTGTTAAAATTGTCAAGGTCTTTATAAAATTGGTTAAATTTTCTAGCAATTTTAGCATAATCTTCAATCCATTTAAGTAAATTTTGATCAATCTTATCAACTAAACTGACTTCATTTAAATTAGCACCAGGAATTTTTAGGTTTATATTCATCAATTCCTTAATTAGCAAGGATGTTAAATCAATCATATGAATAAAATCATCAATCTTCAAAGCTTTTTTATCAAACTTTTCAATTTTTTTATAATATTCTTCAACATAGTTCAAAATTTCTGAAGGCTTATTATTTATATTGCTTATTACTTTTCTCAATTGGTTTTGAAGATTTTTTGGCAATTCAAACCCATCATCTGCTATAATTACCTTCAATATAATAAAATAATTAATTATATTACATTAATAAATGATATTTTTAAAATTGTACTTACATGCTGTAATAATAAGCTTATTAAATGCACTGATTTTATTCAAGAAATTATTATTGCTTAAATTTATACTCACCTTCTGTAATTTATATAATTAATAAAATTTATTAATAAATATACATTTTAAATAAATATTTTTATATACAATGATTGATAAAACCTTATCAAGTATATAATTAAAATGCAAACATTTTGTTATGAAAAATCGTGTTAAATTATTGATTGTTTAATATTTAGTACTCCATGACAGAAATTCTTCAATAATAACAAATCTAAATTATTATAATATTGTGCCAATTTCAAATTTTAATTAATAATAAGGTTTACTCAAATAATAAAAGATACATCTAAATCCTATTTATTATATCTTTTTATTTCTGGCTATTAATTCTCTACAAGAATAAAAAGCATTATATTAACAATTTTGAATTGTTTTAAAGTCATATTAATTTTAAATTCAGTTAATAATAAAGAATTTTTACTCTTGTAGGAAGTAAATTGCTAAAAATAAAGTTCTTTTTATAATTGAATATTAAAATAATCAAGATTTAAAATTTTATGATCAATTTTTATTTTTGTAATAAAGTCTAATTCAGTAATCAATATTAGGTAGAACATCTGTAACATCTTCAGACACTAACATATTTTAATTAACATGTTTATGATAATAGATTTCTAAATTATAAATACCACCAAGTGAAAACCAGAAGTAGGCATTAGATAATAACAATCAATGTATAATTAAGATAATAGTATAGCCAATTATCCTATTTATTTTGATTGAATAGGTTAATTAAATAGGTTAAAAGTTCACACTTTGTTATGTAAAAAAACTTTTCTAAATTATTAGTTTTCACTTGCTAGGCATAATGTGATGAAAATATAAAAATAGTTACTGGTTTTATCAGTCACTGCATATCTCATCATTTAAGTTATTGTCAATTTGTTATTCAAAATTGTTTAGCAAATTGTTTCAAAGTTATTAAATATTTACTTACATCCTTAATAGATATAACTAATTAGAATTTAATTGCAAAATTTTTTAATATTATCATAATATATACTCACTTCCTATAATTTATTAATTTGGTTACATATTATAAATAAATTTACGGGTTCTAATAAAAGTGCATTTCTTAAAATTTATACTTACATTCTGGTTAATGATTAAAATAATTAGAATAATTACAATTTTCTATTTAAATAATAAATATTACTAAAAAATATATTTACTTCCTGAATTTATATAATAGATTAGTATTATAAAATTATAAAATTTTATTTAATAATTGAATGTTATTGAAAATATACACACTTTCTGTTGATTATATAATGATTTAGAACATAAATACAAAGCTTATCAAAAAGGTTATTTAAAATTTATGCTTACAAACTATTGATGTAATTAATGAAATTTAGAATTTGACAAAAAATTTAGTAAATAAGCACTATTGGTATTTATACTTACGACCTAAGAATTAATATAATAAATTATGGATTATAAATAATGTGAAATAAATACTTAAAAAAAATAAAACTATTAAGTTTAATACTTACTCTCTAGCAATCGATTTGAATATTTTTAATCATAATTTTAAGTTTAATTATATTTTTAACATTTTATACTCACTCTCTAGCAATAAATACAATATAAACAATTATTATTAATTTGTAATAAAATTTAGTAACAACTTATATTTATACTTACTTTCTGATATTTATGCAATTAAATTAAATATCAACTACTGACAAATATAAAACAATTGTTTACCGTAAACCTATACTTACGATCTAAAAGTTTAAATAATTAATTTAATAGTTCTCTAGAATATATAATAAATAATACATCTAATATCGATATAGTCACTCTTAATATATTATCACAAGTCCAGTAATTACATCGAGGTTAGACTTCAAAAATTTACTCACTCTCTAATAAGTCATAATTGTTTAATTATTTTTATTTTTTTATAATATCAATATTTTTTATCAATTTTTTTATGTAAAATTATAATTAGTATGAATATATATTATCTTCTCCAGTATTGCTACCAAAAGTCACTATCACATAATAGTTGATAAAGTTACTTATATTAAAGTTAGCGATTATATTAAGGTTAGAGATTAGCAAAGTATAGAATAAAAATGCTTAAGGAAAAAACTTTTATTAGTGCACAAAAGGTAGTTTCCTATGAAATTTTTGATTATTAACAAATTAGTAATTTTGACAAAACAAATATTGCTTTGAATTTTCTGATCGTACTACATTACATGATAGTAACTTTTGATGGTGATACTGAGAGAAATATATCTAGAGATTTCTCCATATTTTTAATTATCCAAATTAATGCATATTGCTTTAAAATCTTCCTCTATATCGTCACCAAAATTCAACCCGCATGTGATCATGTATAACACACTGATAAAATTCTTTAAAATTCATATACATTAGGGTTGAGACTTATTTTAAGGCTATATGTTAGTGTGTTATATAGTAAAATTGCTCAAGGAAAACTTTTTGTTAATACACAGGTGGTTTATATACATTTTTTTGAGAAATAAAGGATTTTTGACGAAATAAACATTTGTTTTAAAATTTCTCATTTGTGTTATATTACACCTGATATTGAATTTTGGTGGCGATCTAAGGTTAGTTTTGTTTTAAATGATCCCAAATGAAGACGTGTTATGGATACATGCACTTGTGCTGTACAATATACTAAAAAATATATACTTACATTCTAACAATTTTAATCAGTTAGAGCATATCGTAGAATTAATAATAAAAAATTTGAATTTATACTTACTTTCTGATATTTATATAATTAGTATAAATTTATATATTTGATTATTATTCAACAAATAAATATTATTGCAATTTATACTCACAAACTGTAATCGATTAGAGCATTAATTAATTCATTATAAAATTATAATTAACAAATAAATATTAATAAATATTATTGAAATTTATACTCACTTTCTGTAATTTAGAGTATTGATGAATTCATTATAAAATTATAATTAACAAATAAATATTAATAAATATTATTAAAATTTATACCCACCCTCTGTAGTCGATTAGAGCATTGATTAATTCATTATAAAATTATAATTGAACAAATCAATATGAATAAATATCCTTGAAATTTATACTCACATACTTGTAATTTATATAATTGGTTAGAGCATTGATTAATTCATTATAAAATTATAACTGAACAAATAAATATTAATAAATATTATTAAACTTTATACTTACATACTTATAATTTATATAATCAATTAGAACATTGATTAATTCATTATAAAATTAATAATTAACAAATAAATATTAATAAATATTATTGAAATTTATACTCACTCCCTGTAGTCGATTAGTCATTGATTAATTTATTATAAAATTATAATTGAACAATAAATATTAATTAATATTATTGAAATTTATACTCACTAGCTGTAATCGATTAGAGCATTGATTAATTCATTATAAAATTATAATTTAACAAATATTGATAAATATTATTGAAATTTATACTCACATTCTGTAGACGATTAGAGCATTGATTAATTCATTATAAAATTATAATTTAACAAATAAATATTAATAAATATTATTAAAATTTATACTCACTCTCTGTAGTCGATTAGAGCATTGATTAATTCATTATAAAATTATAATTTAACAAATAAATATTAATAAATATTATTGAAATTTATACTCACATGCTTGTAATTTATATAATCGGTTAGAGCATTGATTAATTCATTATAAATTATAATTTAACAATAAAAATAAATAAATATTATTGAAATTTATACTTACATACTTGTAATTTATATAATCGATTAGAGCATTGATTAATTCATTATAAATTATAATTTTACAAATAAATATTAATAAATATTATTGAAATTTATACTCACTCCCTGTAATCGATTAGAACATTGATTAATTCATTATAAATTATAATTTAACCAATAAATATTAATAAATATTATTAAAATTTATACTCACATACTGAAAGTACATAATCAATTAGAGCATTGATTAATTCATTATAAATTATAATTTAACAAATAAATATTAATAAATATTATTGAAATTTATACTCACTCCCTGTAATCGATTAGAACATTAATAAATTCATTATAAAATTATAATTTAATAAATCAATATTAATCAATATTATTAAAATTTATACTCACATACTTATAATTTATATAATCGATTAGATCATTGATTAATTAATTATAAAATTATAATTGAACAAATAATTATTAACAAATATTATTGAAATTTATACTCACATACTTATAATTTATATAATCGATTAGAGCATTGATTAATTTATTATAAAATTATTATTTAACAAATAAATATTAATAAATATTATTGAAATTTATACCCCATTCTGTAGACAATTAAAGCATTGATTAATTCATTATAAAATTATAATTTAACAAATAAATATTAATAAATATTATTAAAATTTATACTCACGCTCTGTAGACGATTAGAGCATTGATTAATTTATTATAAAATTATTATTTAACAAATAAATATTAATAATATTATTGAAATTTCTACTCACTCCCTGTAATCGATTAGAGCATTGATTAATTCATTATAAAATTATAATTGAACAAATAAATATTAATTAATATTATACTCACATACTTGTAATTTATATAATCAATTAGAATATTGATTAATCATTATAAAATTATAATTTAACCAATAAATATTAATAAATATTGAAATTTATACTCACATACTTGTAATTTATATAATCGATTAGAGCATTGATTAATTCATTATAAATTATAATTTAACCAATAAATATTAATAAATATTATTGAAATTTATACTCACTCCCTGTAGTTTATTAGAGCATTGATTAATTCATTATAAAATTATAATTGAAGAAATAAATATTAATAAATATTATTGAAATTTATACTCACAAACTGTAATCGATTAGAGCATTGATTAATTTATTATAAAATTATTATTTAACAAATAAATCTTAATAAATATTATTGAAAATTATACTTACTTCCTGTAATCGATTAGAGCATTGATTAATTCATTATAAAATTATTATTTAACAAATAAATATTAATGAATATCATTAAAATCTATACTCACTACCTGTAATTGATTAGAGCATTGATTAATTTATTATAAAATTATTATTTAACAAATAAACCTTAATAAATATTATTGAAAATTATACTTACTTCCTGTAATTGATTAGAGCATTGAATAATTCATTATAAAATTATTATTTAACAAATAAATATTAATGAATATCATTAAAAATCTATACTCACTATCTGTAATTGATTAGAGCATTGATTAATTTATTATAAAATTATAATTTAACAATATTGAAATAATAACAATAAATAACTATTATTTAACTAACCAACTATAATAGACCAGAGTATTAATTATTATTATATATATTATACAGTAGTTCGTAAAAACATTTTGACTTTATAAAGAACATTGTTAAAGTTTATACTTACGTCCTATAAATTTATGTAAGTTAAACACTAATTAATTTTTGAAGTATTAGGTGAATAGTGTTTGGAATTATACTCACGATCTAAGAATTCATATAATTAATGTATTATCAATTATATCATAATATGATGCTAATTTAATACATGCTGAAAATTTATGCTTACTTTCTAGAATTTAAAAACGTGGCGGTTAATTTATTGTTTATTTATTTAGCAGCTTATTCTGAAATTGGTTATGCTAAAATTTAGGTCAATTAAAATTCACTCTCTTAATAACAATATTAGCCTTAAACATAACCCACACAAAAAAAACTAATGAAAAAATCGTATTAAAATAGATTAAAGCTT